>JAXQQM020064958.1:0-61470 GCA_034641835.2 Pinus albicaulis | reverse complement strand
AGAATTTTCTTGGAGGTTTGGGTTTAAGGGCATTTCTTGGAGGCAGACTAATTTTGCAAAGAATTGTTTTGGATTTAAGGACTTTTCTTGGAGGACATTTCTTGGAGACGGTTTGATTTTTCAAAAAATTGTTTTGGGTTTAAGGAATTTACTTGGACGTACATTCAAAGGAAATTTCTTGGAGGTATGTGATACATTTTTTAGTATTTTTTTTGTTCAATTTTTTTTTAGAGTATGGATTTGTGCTTAATTTCGAATTCTTGGAGACGGTCTGATTTTGCAAAGAATTGTTTTGGGTTTAAATACTTTTCTTGGAGGCAGCCTGATTTTGCAAAGAATTGTTTTGGGTTTAAGGAATTTTCTTGGACGTACATTCAAAGGACATTTCTTGGAGGTATGTAATACATTTTTTTTGGACTTTTTTTGTGCTTCATTTTTTTTGAAAGTATGGAGTTGGGCTTAATTTCGAAAAGACATTTTCTGGAAGTATTTTTTAAAGTGACATTTTTTTTAAGTTGGAGGCATTTTTTGAAGTGACATTTTTTTAGAGTACGTGTTTTGGATTGAAGTAAATATTTTGAGCTTCGTTTCATTTTTATAAGACATTTTTTTCTCAAATTTTTTAAAGTAATTGTTTTGGATTGGAGTATGTATTTTTTGCAAAAAAATTAAAATGAATTTTTTTTTAAATTAAATCTTTTGTGATTTTTTTTCTAATTAAGTTATTGTCTAATTTTTTGAAGGAAAATTTTTGAACTTCGTACTCTATTATCATGGGAAATCGAAGGACTTGTGCGAGAAAGTATGATAAAAAAAGAGACCCTGAGGAACGTAGAGAAGAGACGAGACAATCTCACAAAAGAAAGATAGAAGCCCTCTCAAATATTGAAGGAGAAAATAAACCTCAAGCAGAAATTGAAGCAGGTAGGTAAATGTAAATATTATGATCTATTGATATATTTAAAATTTTCCTAGTGTAAAATGTGAAGCTTACTTTTTATTTGATGAACTAATTTGAATTTAAATATTTTGTTTAATGTAAACAAACAGAGATATTTCTCAAAACATTGATGATGAGATACAAAATTTTGAAAGAGAAAGTGAAAGAGATATTGAACCAATGATTGAAGATGGTGAAAATATTGAAAGAAATTCAAATGAAGAAATTGAATCACAAGGTATATATATATATTGAACACATGCACGTATTATTGAAATTATACATATATTTATTAATTTAGTTAAATTTATTATTCATATGTAAACTTATAATGTACTATTTTTTCGAATATGTACAGATGAAATCAGTGTCGATGATGAGATGTTAGAAAATGTTGACACTCACACATATGGAGATAAAAAACCTGACCATGTTATACAATATCGTGTTAACTGCATTTATAAAAAGTATTTATTAAATGAGCAGGTGACAGTTCAAGCTCAAATGTTGAAAGGTCTCCTATCATTAAGGAAATTAAAAGAAGATATGACACTACTAGGTATTCGAAAATAAACCAAAGATAAAAAAAAAAAATGAAGGAATATGTGATACAAAATATAAGTAGTGCTATAAATTCAATTAAGAGATCTAGAGAGAAAAATGTTTCAATTGTATGTAGAGGAATACATATGGAAATGGTTTCATCAAGTACTAAAGAGAATCGTTTGGTAACATCTATGGCACGAGCAGTAGGAATCTCGCGAAAAATGTTGCACAAACATCGGAAATTTCGGTTGCAAGTAGATGTAAATGATGAACTCGCTTGTTGGAGAGCTATTTGTAGGCAACCATACAAAGATAGACTTGGAGAAAATGTTAAAAAAATAATATGTGAATATTGGAAGAACAATTAACATGCTTCGCCAACTGCAAGGCATGTGATGCAAAGAAGAATAGCACGAAATCAGTACGAAGAACATGAAAAATATTTCTTGGAAACCACTCAGATAGAGTTATTCAACAAGTTCAAAGAAGAGAATTGTCAAATTCATGTTTGAATCAGTGCTTTTGTTCAACAAAAACCATGGTATGTAAAACCTATCACCATATGCAACACTTGTTGTTGCCGTTATCATGTGGAATTTGAGTTATATTATGACACATTCCTTGATTTTGGTAGAACATTATGGAAGGATTCAACTCCTCCTTCCACTATTCGTGATTTCATATCTCAAATTCTATGTGAAAGAGAAAGCGATGAACTATTTTACAAAAATAAATGTGTTGGTGGTAAAAAATGCGATGATTGTGGAAATTTGACTAAATTTAAAAAAAAAATAACGTACTGATATAAATGATCAATCATTTTCCAACATGAAAGTGAAATGGAAGAGATATGAATATATTGATACATCGATTCAAGGTGCAAATAGTGTTAAAAGAATTGAATTACTAGAAGACGAAATTTTTTTGATAGACTTTTTGAGAAATTTTGAGGCAGAAATTTACAAATACACCAAGCATTCCCATAGAGCTCGATGGCAAGACTTGAAATTCAAAAAATATCGTGAAGTTTTTCCACCAAGGACCATTTTGTCAGTGATTGATTTTGCAGAAAACTACACATTTGTTCCACAAAAAGAAATTCAGAGTGAATACTATCATTCTGACCAAGTCTCCATGCTCGTCCATATTCTATATAGACATGCTGAACAAAACATCGATCATATAGAAATCACGAGTGAAAATCGACATATCATTAAAGAATATCACTTTTATATCAGTGACAATCGTACACATGATACATATTTTGTACAACATTGTTTTGGAAAAATTTATGATTCCTTGAAAAATCATGGAATAACATTCAATGAACATTGGATATGGTCAGATGGATGCGCAGGTCAATTCAAATCTACACGATCATTCTTTTGGTTGTGTTGTATTCATAAGAAAACCTGCATTAAACATTGTTGGAATTTCTTTGAGACTGGCCATGGAAAAGGAGAACATGACGGTGCAGGAGCATGCATAAAATGAGCACTTCGAAGATATCAAATGAACCCCTCTGCAAGCCGACTTGTGAACGCTAAAGAAGTTGTTCAATGGTGCATTGCTGCTCTAAGCCATGAGACTAACCCATCAAGGGAAATGCGAAGGTACATTCAATTTAATTTTTATTGGAAATCTAATTTTAAACATTGTACATTTATCATGCAATGATTATCTTTGATTGTATTTTGATATCATATTTACAAATTCTTCTTTTAATTTTCCATATAAATGTTTTTCTGGCATACTGGGATCGAAGACGTAGATAGATCAATTGGAAATGACGTTGAAATAATAAAAGGGACTCGAAAATTGCATTCAATTAAAAAAAAAATTTCCAGAAACGTGTTTGCATTGGATAAAAGAAAATATTCTTGTTTTTGTGATGTTTGCATAGACAACACAAAATCCAATGACGTTTGTGAAAACAAAATGTATGTAAAATATTGGAAACATACAGAGCTAAATACAAAGGGAAAAATGTATGTTGCAATGTTTGAAGAAATGCCATCAGAGGAAACTACAATATCATCCAATGGTGATCAAGTTTCTGATCTTGTTAGAGAAGGTAACATTTGAATTGCTTTCTAATGATTTAAAGATCTAGAAATAAATTTAAATATGTATAATTTTGTTAAGTTTGTTTTATGTACATGAGATGTTTTTGCTGTAATTGCACCTATTGACAATGATGAAAATGTTAAGTGTTATTTGATGCGTTGCACTGAACGAAAAATGAAATTATTAGAAAACTATAATGATCACGGATTTCAATATGATAGAAGATCTATTATACTGAAAGGTTATTTTTTCAGACAAACTAATCAAAGTGGGGACTTTGTTTACTTTGAAGACTATGAACCTAATTCCATAAGTTTTCAATATAGTCACTTGGTGTGTGTAGCACGCATAAAGTTGATAGAGGTTCAATCAAAGAAAAAAACAAAAATTAAGAAATGGAAAATGTCAAAATCCGATCATGAACGGATTATTGAAGATGGCATTCCATTGGAATTTTTTTGATTGAATTGCCCAACAATTTATTCTCTTTGGATTAAATATGTTTTAGAACTTCTAGTACTCAACTAAAAATTGAGCTGCTTATGTTATTTGTGCAAGTGTTTGCACAAGTACAAATTGTTTTGGTACATGCACGTGCTCTAGTATCAACTAAAAGTAGCTTTTCTATACATGTGCATTAATAAAAAATGTTACATGTATTGGATTTATATATATATATATGTGTGTGTGTGTGTGTGTGTGTGTGTTCTAGAATGCAACTAACTGGAACTAGTTTTTCTATGTGCATTGATGAAAAACTAGTTGGATTTTCTGGTAAAAGGTATCCACAATGTAAATAAATCATCCGCAGTATAGTTTTGTATGAAAATTCCTTTCAGACAAGAGACTCAGAGCACTTCTCCGACTTTTGGTGGGATTTGACCCACATCTCTATTCCTGATTGAAAATCTAGTACAAAATTTGTTTGTCCAATGGTCGGATATATTCAATGTGCATTGATGAAAAATGTTACTTACAGATTAGATATATATGTTCTAGAATTAAATTAATTGTTCAAGTAGTTTTAATATGTGCATTGATGAAAAATTATTTAAATGTACTCAATATATATGTTTTAGAATGCAATTTTAACTGAAAGTAGTTTTTCTATGTGCATTAATGAAAAATCGTATTGGATATATACATGAACTGAATGTGCCCAATTTTTCTTGTGAGATTTTTTGGTAAAAAGTATCTGTGCAATGTAAATAAATTATCCACAGTATATTTTTGTACAAATATTCCTTTCAGACAAGAGACTCGGAGCACTTCTCCGACTTTTGGTGGGATTTGACCCACATCTCTATTCCTGATTGAAAATCTAGTACAAAATTTGTGTGTCCAGTGGCCGGATATGTTCTATGTTCTAGAATGAAATTAACTGAATGTCATCAATTTACCAAATTATAAATCAACAAGGCTACCTATTTGAATGCATTAGTGACATTGACCCAAATTCAACAAACATATATGTACTTCTTATATTTCCAGTCAAAATTAAAGGGATAATTTACATATATCTACTTCTTTAAACTCTTTTTTCAATTAGAGCTCAATTGATACATGGTTAGTTGCATTGAAAAGCTATGTTCTTCCTATTGGAAATTTTTTCACTCAAACAAGACTATGTAGAGATCAAAAGAAATCTTAAGATGCCAAATGTACTTCAACCATCCAAAACTTGAGTTTTTTATTATTATTATTATTAAATCAAAACAATACAATTCACATAGGAGTCTTCTATCTAAGCCAAATGTAGATTAAAACCATCTAAAACTTAGATCAAAACATTTAACATTTAACATTAAATCAAAATTAAAGGGATTTACATATAACTACTTCTTTACTCTTTTTGATTAAATCAAAACAATACTTCACATGGGAGTCTTCCATCTAGGCCAAATGTAGATTGAAACCATCCAAAAATTAAATCAAAACATTTAACATGTTATATCTTGAAACATTTAACATTTAACATTAAATCACAATTAAAGGGATTTACATATAACTACTTTAATATTTTTGAATATATCAAAACAATACTTCAAATAGGAGTATCTTCCATCTAGGCCAAATGTAGATTGAAACCATCCAAAACTTAGATAAAAAAAATTAACATTTAACATTAAATAAAAATTAAAGGGATTTACATATACAACTGCTTTTTTACTCTTTTTGATTCAATCAAAACAATACTTCACATGGGAGTCTTCCATCTAGGCCAAATGTAGATTGAAACCATCCAAAACTTAGATCAAAACATTTAACATTATATCAAAACATTTAACATTTAACATTAAATAAAAATTAAAGGATTTACATATATATAACTGTAATGAACATAATGTACATAGCGAGACTCGTCTCTTGGGTTGCCTAACTAGCCAACCCCAGAGGGGGTCTGAATCAAAAAAACAGAAAAGGAGCTACCCATAACCGGGAAAAAACTAAAGAGGACCTGACATCAAGCTAGCTATCGAAGTGTGTAGGAGGATTATCCTCCACAATTGGACAACCGTAGTCCTCCGGATCATCATCTACTCCCTTGGAGTGCTGGGAGGAGTTGTCACTGCTTGCGCCATGGGAGGAGTTGTTGCTACTTGCGCCATCACTGCTCGAGCTCGTCGAGCCGGATTTGACTGGAAGAGATGCCTACTTCCTGGTGTCCTGGGGCTGATGGGTTGGGATGGTGGACTTTGTCCACCACTTCCTGGAACTAGAAGCACCTTCATCTTGTGGCTCCTCCTGAAAAGAGATGGAAATGGTCGCCATAATTCACGGTTTGACCATAGCGCTGGTGAAGTGAAATTGTGCTTCATTTCTTGCTGGAGGAGGGTGGATACCTATGTCATGGATGGAAAGAGGAGGGCGAGAGCCAGCACTCCTGCCCCCTCCATCCCTACCCCCACCTCCCCTTCTGCAACGCATCCGTTGTCTATGCATGGGGTCTTCCATAGGCCAAATGTAGATTGAAACCATCAAAAACTTAGATCAAAACATTTAACATTATATCAAAACATTTAAAACATTTAACATGAACTAAAAACTAAAGGGATTTACATTTAAAACATTTAACATTAAATCAAAATTAAAGGGATTTACATTAAATGTAGATTAAAATGGTATCCAAAACTTAGTTTTAAAAACTTTTTGATTATATCACAACATTATTTCACATGATTAATGTACTTCAACCATCCAAAACTTGGGTTTCAAAAACTTTTTGATTATATCACAACATTACTTGACATGCCATCCAATTGTAGTCCAGCTATCCATTAAAAACATTTAATATTATATCACATGTGCCAAATGTAGATTGAAACCATCCAAAACTTAAGTTTTAAAAACTTTTTGATTATATATCGTGCAACATTAAAACATTAAATATCACATGCGAAATGTAGATTGAAACCATCCAAAACTTGAGTTTTAAAAACTTTTTGATTATATCATACATAACGTTACTTCACATGCCATGCCAATTATAGTTCAACTATCCAATAAAAACATTTAACATTATATCACATGCCAAATTTAGATTGAAACCATCCAAAACTTAACTTTTAATTTAACAAAATATTATAGATCACAACATTACTTCACATGCCAAATGTACTTCAAGCATCCAAAACATAAATTTTAAAAACAAAACAAATTATAACACATCATTACATAACATGCCAAATGTAGTTCAGATGACAACATTAATTTATAGATGACAACATTACTAGTAGTTCAATTATCCAAAACTTAAAAGTTTTAAAAACCAAACAAATTATATAACAACATTACTTCACATTCACATGCCAAAAGTACTAAAACCATCCAAAAATTAACTTTTTGGAACAAAACAAATTATATTAACATTGTAATAAAATATGTCCAAAAATTGTAGATCTCACAAGTATAAAACCGTATCAAGTTATATATATATATATATATATGTGTGTGTGTGTGTGTGACAGTGCATCTAGATAATATATAAAAAAGAAAATTTAAGACTATCTAAATCTTGAAATCAAATCTACAAATCATGTCCATCAAATAGAGATGGATCTAGTGTCTTTCCTATCATGGTCTCAATCCGCGCACTATCATGTGAAGCATGGGAAACCTACATACACAATGCACATGTACTTGAACATTAAAATTTGATGTTTTAAAAATGAGTGAGAATATATATAGAACTTCATGTAAAAAACAAAATATAACGAAAAAATCATGCAATACCTCATGAGGTTCCCTCTCCATTTGATCAACAAGTTCCGCCTCCATAGGAACATCTGCAATGGTAAACTGTACAATATACATGTACAGTTAACTATATATATATATAATAAAAAATTTCAAATGAAAATGCATGTGTACATATATAAACTTATTTTAAATAATATTAAAAAAAAAGTTAGACAACTTGTTCAAATGGTTGAAATGGTGTGGATGTTCCTATCTCCGTTGCTAGAGTCCGTGGATTAAAGAAATCTTCTATAGGAACTTAAATTCAAAAAATTTAAAATAACTCAAGATCTATATATATATATATATATATATCAATTTTTAATGGAACTTTTTGAGGTGGAATATATATATATATATATATATATATATATAACTTAAACATAAATTTTAAAAGTGAAAAATTGTCCATACTTGTGGCTCATCTCCTAAGGAAGTAGAAGGTACATCTCCCAAGGAAGAAGAAGGTACTGCTATCCCAAAAACATCGAACGGAATCAGAATCTGTTAAAACATTTTATCATTATATATACATACATGTACATGTGTGCACAATTATTTATTTTAAAATATCACTTAAAAAACACTAACATTTGCCAACATATCTTGATGGTGAGACCCATCTGCATTGTTTGAACTAGAGGTCCCGAACGTGATATTAACATTTTCGTCATGCATCATGTGTGAGAACTGCAAATGGTGTTTTGACATATAATGATACATTTTTGTTAGATTAATGTACATAAAAATAAATGTATACATGTACATACACATGTATTTATTACAAATTGTACACATGTATATGTATGTTAAAATAATTTCAAACCCTAAGGTCATTAACACATACCGTTCTGGTGCCCTCTTCCTCATGAAGAATTAGGTCTTGCAAACCATTGTGACAATTTTTTGCATATATTCGGAGATCTTCAACATTCATGTTGTCAATCTCTTCATCTGTACAATACACAAAATTGGCACGTGCATTTTCACGTGCTCTTTGTCGATTTAGACAAACATCGACTCCACCCAATCCGATGTAAACATTGTCGATCATGACATCCCTTGCTTCTCAACTTATATGATAAGTCGCATCCATCTATGACCGTAGAGTTTCAACCCGAAAAGGTCGACTCACCAATGGCGGATCAGGGCGAGGCAACTCCACATCTCGCTTAGTGCCCTTACGGTCATACAATCGACCTTTCCCCGGACCAAAAAATTTTGACGGAAGGTCATCATAGTTGGGTTTCATATCCAAAAAAAATTCTACGTAAAACAATTGTGCAAAATAAACAGGAACCTCGTCGTTCCATGAGAGCCTTTCATAGGCCGTAAGGTGCCTATCATACAAATAGTGAGCTATATTTGGGTGCTTGAAATATTGCACCTTCAACATTTTTCTTTTTGGCCCTTCCTTGAAATTAAACATTGACTTCGCCATATATTTTGTAACTCTTTGTTTTACATCCTCCCATTTATCTGGACCTATTATTGTTTCCTTTCTCTTTCTCATCACTTCTACAAATGTATCAGTCGTTGGCCCAAGATTTTTGTACACATTTACAAGTTCACCCAATGAATGTGTAATTATTTCGAGGCTTTGTTAACTCTCAACAGGTAGAGTCAAAGCCAAGATATCTCTCGGCAATTTTGCATGAATTTTTTCACACATGTAAGGTGCATTGCGCCATGTTTGTTTCCCATGGTATATTAGAAATGTTGGTCGGATAAGTTGTGGTGGGTAGACAACCTTCTTCTTGAATGTAGCGTTATGCCCTACATCTATTTTGACCAATATTTGGAACATTTTCGGCCTCTGCATCAATATATATATATATATATAATTTTGTATATTAGAAAAAAAACATGTAAAAGAAATTGTACAAATTCAAGAAAAAAATATTGAAATTGATTGCAACCTTGACGCGGTTAGTTAGCATCTTCTCCACCATGAAACTGTTAAGACCTAGAATCACCCTGCTGAGAACCAGACCCAGAATGACCCTACTGAGAACCAGCACCACCAGTCGTTGATTGGCCTTCGGGGGAATAAATATCACCACCTTCATGCAACCTGCTACCACTCATTGATGGCCCTCTAAGGGGATTTGAACCACCACCAACCTCTCGAGACGAGAGAGAAGCTTCATAAACAAATACAAATTTATAATCAATTGAAAAATACATTCATGTGTACATATAAATACATGTACATATTCATTGATTAAATTGTGTGAACCATACCATGACTGGGTGAACCATGGGGACGCTCCATGGACGGACTAGAGACCCTTCTCTTCATAGCTCCTAAAAATTAAAAAATGAAACTTATTAACAATTAATTTAACTCACAAAGTTAATAAAAAATCAATTCCATATGTACACACATGTATGGAGATTTAATATTATATTTAAATACCATGAACATCCCCCGATCCCTGAACCCCCATATGGGATTAGGTTGATCTTCGTCTTTCATCCTCCATGATATATATATCTATTGGTGGAGATTTACACAAAATAGATTTCAGAAAATCAATTTGTAATTTAGTGTACACAAATTATGTAGAACACAACTTTCAAAGCAATAATTGATGTGTGAAACTCAATTTAAGCAAAAAAGAAATTATAAAAATGATAAGTTCACCAAATTACGCTTTACATGGTGGGAGCACACTTGGTATAAAATTGAAAAAAACACCTGGTCATTAAAAAATAAGTGAAACTGCATTTAAAAAAACTCCATTTAAACAAAAATTTGTTGAAGTCCCCGCATTTTAATTTTATAAAAATGTGAAGTTCACCACTTGTTGCAAATGGGAAGTTCACCAAGTTGCGCTTTACATGGTGTGGTGGGAGCACACTTGGTATATAATTGAAAAAAACACATGGTAATTAAAAAGGACACATTTATAAGTACACAACACACACATATCCAAGATATGTTACGATGTCCATCAATAAATTTTGAAGGAGAGTGTCTCAACAATGATTCATCTTTAAGAGATGAATCTTGAATTTTTGAAGAAGAGCATCTCAAAACCAATTCATATTTGAGAGATGAATCTTGCATTGGCATTGATTTGTATAATTATAATTCATCTTTGATAGATGAATCATGAATTGGCATTTCCCCACGTAATAGATCAGCATACATCTTATTCACATTTGTACAATGCCTTATACTAAAAAATTGAAATTGGCTAACAATATTGTTTGCTATTCCATGCAGTTATTTTAGCCTCTCCTTTTTAACTTGGCACACGCCATTCATCTGGTTTCACACAAGTTCATAATTGGTGAAAAATACAATTCCATTTGATCCATACTCCATCGTTTTTCCCAAGCCTTCTATCAATCCAATTTAATATGCCTCGTTGTTTGTTGTTCTTCCCGGTATATTCATTTTCCTTAGGATGACTTTGCTAGTCGCAATATTGGAAAGAACATATGTAATCACTGTTTTCCCTAGATTGGGATAGCAAGAAACTTCTATGCATAATTTCCATTTTTCAACCATATTTAATGGTTTTCTTATCCCTGAAGGAAAAAATAAAAATAAAAAAATAAAATAAAAAAATAAAAAAATAAAAAAAAATCAATAATATATGTATATATATATATATATATATATTAAATCAACATTTATTGCAAATGCATGAGATAAATGACACAATATCATGAGGTAAATGACATGTGCATTGTTTATCTTAAAGTTTGACTTAACAAGTTTATGGTAGAGTTCACATCTAAAATTAATGGGAGGAAGCCTTTAGTTTGTGGGAGAAATGACACATGTACATAGTTTACCTTAAAGTGGTTGTGTTTTATGGATTTTAGAGGAAGCCTTTAGTTTGTGGGATAAATGACACATGTACACAGTTTACCTTAAAATGGTTGTGTTTTATGGATATTAAAATGAATAACTTATATTTAGATCCATTCCAGAGATTGACTATAGGGGCATTTACTAGATATGTCACCTTTCATAAAATATGAGATCCAGAGGCTACCTAGCCCTTTACAGACTCTACCTATAGAACTTGTAGAAGTAAACACTACCTATCAACCTTTGGTTGTTGTTATGGGTTCAACCTTTGGTTGGTTGTACTTTCAACCTTTGGTTGTTTCTCCGTAAACCTTTCAACCTTTGGTTGTACTTTGAAGGTCAAGGGACCTTCATCCTTCAACCTTTGGTTGTTGGTCCTTAAACCTTTGGTTTAATTCAAATGTCCTTGACCTTACTCATTGGGCAAGCCCAACCTTCCTTAAACCTTTGTTTTAATGATCTTTAACCATTGGTTGTAGATCCTTTAGGATGGGTTCCACCCATTCCTTCCTATGGTTGATCCTTCAACCTTTGGTTGTCCTTCATCCTTAAACCTTTGGTTTAATGATCTTCAACCAAAGGTTGTAGATCCTTTAGGACGGGTTCCACCCATTCCTTCCTATGGTTGATCCTTCAACCTTTGGTTGTCCTTCATCCTTAAACCTTTGGTTTAATGATCTTCAACCGTTGGTTGTAGATCCTTTAGGACGGGTTCCACCCATTCCTTCCTATGGTTCTTGTAAATTATTGTCACTTATTTGACTTCAAAAAAAGAGCATATGAAATTGAGTGCAATATCTATGTGGTAGAGTACACAATATCTAAGGGGGAGAATACAATATATTTGACTTCAAAAGAAGAGCCTATGAAATTGAGTGCAATATCTATGTGGGAGAGTACACAATATCTAAGGGGGAGAATAGATATAAGGAAGGAATAGAAAGAGTAACAAAAAACATATGATTGTGTCAATAATTTGAAGTAGTCAAGAAAGATAACAAAGGACCATCAAAATTGAGTGCAATATCTATATGATCAAGTGTCAATAATTTGAAGTAAAGAAAGATAACAAAGGACCATCAAAATTGAGTGCAATATCTATATGATTGTGTCAATAATTTGAAGTCAAGAAAGATAACAAAGGACCATCAAAATTGAGTGCAATATCTATGTGGGAGAGTACACAATATCTAAGGGGGAGAATACAATGTATTTGACTTCAAAATAAGAGCCTATGAAATTGAGTGCAATATCCATGTGGAAGAGTACACAATATCTAAGGGGGAGAATAGATATAAGGAAGTAATAGAAAGAGTAACAAAAAGCATATGATTGTGTCAATAATTTGAATTAGTCAAGAAAGATAAAAAAGGACCATCAAAATTGATTGCAATATCTATATGATCAAGTGTCAATAATTTGAAGTAGTCAAAAAAGATAACAAAGGACCATCAAAATTGAGTGCAATATCTATATGATATCTATATGATCAAGTGTCAATAATTTGAAGTAAAGAAAGATAACAAAGGACCATCAAAATTGTGTGCAATATCTATATGATTGTGTCAATAATTTGATAATTTGAAGTAGTCAAGAAAGATAACAAAGGACCATCAAAATTGAGTGCAATATCTATATGATCAAGTGTCAATAATTTGAAGTAGTCAAGAAAGATAACAAAGGACCATCAAAATTGAGTGAAATATCTATATGATATCTATATTCAATAAAGTGTCAATAATTTGAAGTAAAGAAAGATAACAAAGGACCGTCAAAATTGAGTGCAATATCTATATGATTGTGTTAATAATTTGATAATTTGAAGTAGTCAAGAAAGATTACAAAGGACCATCAAAATTGAGTGCAATATCTATGTGGGAGAGTACACAATATCTAAGGGGGAGAATACAATATAAGGAATGAATAAAAATAGTAACAAGAAGCATATGATTGTGTCAATAATTTGAAGTAGTCAAGAAAGATAACAAAGGACCATCATCAAATTCAAATTGAAAGATCAAATAGTCTTCTTCATGAAGAATAAGCATTAACTAGGTTCATCAGTTAAAGGGTTCATTTTTTAATGAAAAAAATTATGAATAATATGGAATGAATCATTGTACATTATGATAAATCTTGTATTTAAATGACATTTAATCTATGAATAAAAAAGAAAATGGGATCATATCTTCATATATATATATTTGTGTGTGTAAGAGAGAAATAAAACGCAAAGGTAATTCCACCAAGCTTAAAGGATCATGTCCTAATACATTAAATAATGTCCTAATACATTAAATTATGTTTGGTTTCTAGAAGCATTAATCATTAAAGCAAAGGTAATTCCACCAAGCCTAAAGGAGCATGTCCTAATACATTAAATTATGTCCTAATACATTAAATTATGTTTGTTTTCTAGAAGCATTAATCATGAAGAGTCATGAGATCCACATTTCAACCATGTACTATTTTCAAGTTAAAGGAGCATGTCCTAATACATTATTATGTTTGGTTTCTAGAAGCATTAATCACGACTTTTCTTTGAGATCCACATTTCCATCATACTATTTGCAAGTTCACAGTTCCATCATGCTATTTGCAAGTTCTATATGAAGATATGTAGTCTAATAACTAATTAGTTCACATTTCCATCATGCTATTTGCAAGTTCTATATGAAGATATGTAGTCTAATAACTAATTAGCAAGTTGTGATGTCTTAATACATTATTATGTTTGTTTTCCATCATACTATTTGCAAGTTCTATATGAAGATATGTAGTCTAATAACTATACAGTCTAGCCCATATAACATATAACAGCCTTTGACAATATGAGCAAAGAGTCAAAAAACAAAGAGGCCTCCCAGCAGAGTTCCACATGTTCATCAAGGTAAGCAACATAATATCAGAAGTGAAACAATGACACCACTAAACATATGTGAATTTAGATATTAAATTGACATTTATTGCAAATGACATGTGCATGGTTTATCTTAAAGTTTGACTTAAAAAGTTTATGGTAGAATTCACATCTAAAATTAATGGGAGGAAGCCTTTAGTTTGTGGGAGAAATGACGTGCATGTAAACAGTTTACCTTAAAGTGGTTGTGTTTTATGGATATTAAAATGAAGAACTTCTATTTAGATCTATTCTAGAGATTGACTGTAGGGGCATTTACTATATATGTCACCTTCCATAAAAGATGAGATCTAGAGGCTACTTGGCCCTTTACAGACTCTGCCTATAAAACTTGTAGAAGTTAAGAAATTTACATTGACAAATTTACTTGTGAGAAATTTACATTGACAACATATAGAGATTCAACTAGGCTTGTGAAAAGTACAAGTGGACAATGTATAATTCTACTTAGAAGAGTCTTTGGTTTAATGGTTAAGCAAGAAAGAGTCGTTACTTTCTCTATCTCGAGTAGAAGTGGAATACATAGTAGTTACTTCTTTTTGAGTCTTTTGGATGAAATGGGCTCTACAGGATATTAAGGTAAATTTATTTTTGAGTGAGTAGAAGTGGAATGTACATAGTAGTTACTTATTTTTGAGTGTTTTGGATGAAATGGGCTCTACAAGATATTAAGGTAAATTTCTTTTTTAGTGAGTAGAAGTGGAATGTACATAGTAGTTACTTATTTTTTAGTGTTTTGGATGAAATGGGCTCTACAAGATATTAAGGTAATTTTATTTTTGAGTGTTTTGGATGAAATGGGCTCTACAAGATATTAAGGTAAGGTAAATTTCTTTTTGAGTGTTTTGGATGAAATGGGCTCTACAAGATATTAAGGTAAGGTAAATTTCTTTGAGTGTTTTGGATGAAATGGGCTCTACCAGATATTAAGGTAAATCTATATATCTATTAAGTGTTTCAATAGAAGTGTATTAATAATTTCAAAAATAAAACATTCTACTTCCTTCAATCACTATTTACATATCATCATAAAGTAACACTTCCTCACACAACAAATCCTTGAGAAAATAGTGAAGATGGAATACATACCCACAAAGCGCCTTGTTAGAGAAGCATTTGAATATATATGTGAGAAACAAATTAGGAATAGTTCTTGTAAATTATCTTGTTAAAGAACCATTTGAACATGTGAGAAACAAATTAGGGATAGTTCTTGTAAATTATTGTCACTTATTTGACTTCAAAAGAAGAGCCTATGAAATTGAGTGCAATATCTATGTGGGAGAGTACACAATATATAAGGGGGAGAATAAAATATATTTGACTTCAAAAGAAGAGCCTATGAAATTGAGTGCAATATCTATATGATAGAGTGTCAATAATTTGAAGTAGTCAAGAAAGATAACAAAGGACCATCAAAATTGAGTGAAATATCTATATGATATCTATATGATCAAGTGTCAATAATTTTAAGTACATAAAGATAACAAAGGACCATCAAAATTTAGTGCAATATCTATATGATTGTGTCAATAATTTGAAAATTTGAAGTAGTCAAGAAAGATAACAAAGGACCATCAAAATTGAGTGCAATATCTATGTGGGAGAGTACACAATATCTAAGGGGGAGAATACAATATAAGGAAGGAATAAAAATAGTAACAAGAAGCATATGATTGTGTCAATAATTTGAATTAGTCAAGAAAGATAACAAAGGACCATCATCAAATTCAAATTGAAAGATCAAGTAGTCTTCTTCATGAAGAATAAGCATTAACTAGGTTCATCATTTAAAGGGTTCATTTTTTAATGAAAAAATTTATGAATAATATGGAATGAATCATTGTACATTATGATAAATATTGTATTTAAATGACATTTGATCTATGAATAAAAAAGAAAATGGGAT
Organism: Pinus albicaulis; assembly: GCA_034641835.2. Taxonomy (NCBI): domain Eukaryota; kingdom Viridiplantae; phylum Streptophyta; class Pinopsida; order Pinales; family Pinaceae; genus Pinus; species Pinus albicaulis. Next base: position 45,020 of record JAXQQM020064958.1, on the reverse strand, counting down.
CATATCTTCATATATATATGTGTGTATGTGTGTGTGTGTAAAAGAGAGAAATAAAAAGCAAAGGTAATTCCACCAAGCCTAAAGGAGCATGTCCTAATACATTAAACTATGTTTGGTTTCTAGAAGCATTAATCATGAAGATTCATGAAATCCACATTTCGACAATACTATTTGCAAGTTAAAGGAGCATGTCCTAATACATTATTATGTTTGGTTTCTAGAAGCATTAATCATGAAGAGTCATGAGATCCACATTTCCATCATACTATTTGCAAGTTCACATTTCCATCATGCTATTTGCAAGTTCACATTTCCATCATGCTATTTTCAAGTTCTATATGAAGATATGTAGTCTAATAACTAATTAGCAAGTTGTGATGTCCTAATACATTATTATGTTTGGTTTCCATCATACTATTTGCAAGTTCTATATGAAGATATGTAGTCTAATAACTATACAGTCTAGCCCATATAACATATAAAAGCCTTTGAAAGTATGAGCAAAGAGTCAAAAAACAGAGAGGCTTCCCAGCAGAGTTCCACCTATTCATCAAGGTAAGAAACATAATATTGGAATTGAAACAGTGACACCACTGAACATATGTGAATTTAGAATGATTTCAACTCTTTTTTAAAAGGAGAAAAAACCCTGTTTCATATATTCATAACAGTTCATATACAAAATCCTCTTGATATACCCATAACAGGTTATCAAGTATAAAAGATCAGATTCTGTCTCATACAAAAATACATTACATCAGTATAAAAGATAATATGTATTCACATATAAAAGACAATATGTAGTCACATTATAGAAATACATTATAGCATTATAAAAGACAATATGTAGGACCACATTACAAAAGATCAGATTCTGTATCATACAGAAATACATTACAACAGTATAAAAGACAATATGTAGTCACATTATAGCAGTAGATCATTCTCGTTCAATCATTCCAGCGTTGAGGAATCGAGAGAAGGCTCAGTAATGGCATAAGCTTAACAGTGGTGGTAAAATTCCATGCACAAGGCACGAATCAGCTAGAGTGGATGAAATTGATGGATCCACAGGAACAGTAACAACTGCAGCAACCGAATGCATATCATAATACCAAAAATTCAACATACACCTTACAGAAAAAGGTAATGAAATTTAAAGCATAAAAAGAGTGCACAACAGTCCAGTGAGGCTTCTGCTAGCAAGGTGGCAGCCACCAAGTGGTAGAGAACTGGAAGAGGAGACCGAAAAGCAGCTGTTCCCTGGAATTTGTGATTCAAGAGAGGTCACAAAGTGGAAATTTTATGTTTCAACGAGGTTTTTTCATTTCAATAAGGTTATTTTTTCATCAGTGCCCTCAAATATGTGGGACTGACTTAAGCATCCAACGTAAATTCGTGAGAGAAAGGGTGGCATGTAGTGCTCACGAGGCCTATCAAGTTATCGCTTATTGTTGAGGTTATAATGGGTCCTGCCACCTTATTTTGGTTATTCATGCTCTACGTCTCCCATATCCATAATTGTATAAAAGCTAGTCCTATTCCCCTAGCTTTCCTCGTGTAGGCAAGCACTCGAGGAAGAAAGTCATAAGGCAATATCAAAGCATTAGTCACGGGCTTCAGACAGCACATTCACCAGCTAGATTTACTAGCTCTAAAGATGAAAAGAACGAGTGTTTTACAAGTAGGACCCAACCTTTATGGACAACGAAATGCTCTCTTGAAGCTTTTTCATTTCAATGATTACCTAAGCAGTAAAGAAGATCCCTGAATCCACTAAATGGGGACTGGCACTTTCAACTTGCCTTCCTCATGTAGGCAAGCACTCGAGAAAGCAAGTCATAAGGAAATATCAAAGCATTAGTCACGGGCTTCAGACAACACATTCAACAGCTATATTTACCAGCTCTAAAGATGAAAAGAATGAGTTTTTTACAAGCAGGACCCAACCTTTATAGACAACGAAATGCTCTCTTGAAGCTATTTCATTTCATTGATTACCTAAGTAGTAAAGAAGATCCCTGAATCCACTAAATGGGGTCTGGCACTTTCAACTTTCCTTTATCTTGCCATAATGCAGAACATAGAAATCCATTTATATAGGATCTATACATAAGATACTGCATTTCTACGTAGCAGAGCACCAACTATAGTAATGGGGTTAACGGGTGAGGTCTAAACCTCTTAAAAGAATTTTCTATTACTAAGGCAATTAAGAAAGAATATCCTTGAGGATAATTTACCATCGACAAGTCCACCTACCATAAAGCAAATAATCAAAGCTACAGGGAAGATCCTTCGAGGTAAAATCAAGAATAGGAGAGCAGGAATGGGAGTTACCTAGTAGTTCGCTCGCTTGACGTCACCGCAGATGATCACCAACAAAGCAGATGGAAGCAGCCCCAGACCAGCAGCAGCGCCGCAATAGATCAAGGAAAAGAACAGCAACAGAAAATCGCGCGAAGAAACAGTGAAACACAGACGCAGAAAATAAATGAACTTCGCGGGCAATATATTTATAAGAAGTAGTTCAGCCAAACTATTTTAAGAGTAGAAGTTCGGCCGAACTTTTGTTGCCAGTTTTCCCATCTCCGACAAAAATTATATTTACCCATGCTGTCAGTGTGTCATCAATCTAAAAGGAAGAATGCATTCGGCCAAACTTTCTCATAAAGTTCGACTGAACTATTGCCGAAAAAAATTTCCGCCCCCAGTTCTCACAAAAGTGTAACCCAGCTTCACATATCTGCCCTGACTAAATTATTTTTTAAGCGTCATTTTAAATGGAGCGCTTTTTCCCTTTTTATCTTTTAATTTTCTATTTTTAATTTTGTTGTAACAAAACTAGGATAGACACTTGAAGTCAAGAGGCTAATTTAAAGAATAGTCATAGATTGTATTATGAGTTCTAAATTTTTGGAAGAAGTAGACACTTTGAACAATTGTAAAGTTTATTTTGGAAGAATAACTTGAACCACTGCATATTTTCAAGTTGTTTTTTATCAGTTGAATATGGTATTTTTATATAAGTTTTCTTGTTATCATTTAGTGAAATCGATATATCAATACTTTTATATATTTATTTCATTTGATTATTAGAATTATTAAGTGAATGATACATATATGAATGTTGTGAATGTAGTTGATTCAAATAACTATTTATTGAATTTTACATCATTTTCATTCTAGTTTATTTATGTTGTCAGTCTGAAGATCTAAATCTTAGGCTTATTTCTAAAATTTCAGAATTCATGCATGATAATAATAATAATCCTAGGATATAGAAGAGTGATAATATTTTAGCATATATTGTTGAATATTGCAACAAGAAACAGTGAAGGAGGCATCCTGAAACATCATCCTTGATCCTAGTTGGAAAATAATCACCTAAACTAGGTGGGGCCCGCAGGCTATTTTTGGCGCAAGTCTATTTTTAGACTATGTCTATTTTTAGACATGATGATCATATTTCAGAAGTTGCAGGATGCTATTTTTGGATGGTTGATCAAGTTAGAAAAATAGATGAAATTCTATTTTTAGAATATTGGATGAAGTCTATTTATAGATCGTCAATTCTAAAATAGATTTATGTTGATTATTATTAGCTCTTAATAATAATCAGACTCTAAACAACAACTTATTCTCTTGGAGCACTTCAGTTTAGTGCACAGATGTGGTACATCAGCTAACAGAATGAATTACGCTATTCCTAAGGTTGTACTGGAGCTAATGCATGGAGGACTCAGTTAGAACGCAAGTGATAGAGTTTTGACATAGTTGGAAGAAGTAGTTATGGAGTTGTATTTAGTTTAACTCAGTTAGACTCGGTTGAGCTAGTTGTATCTAGTCTAACTGATTGATACACTAGTGAGAGTGGAGTGAATTGATTAGTTAATTAACTCACAAATAATAACTCATTAATCAACTGAACAATATAGCAATTAACTACAGTGCATGGCAGTTTCAGTGGAGACCAATGGAGAGAGGTGAAAGGGAAAGATAGACTATCCGTTGTGACTACTAATGATGCATTGATTGCATCTACATATACATTAGAGATGCCAATGATAATAACGTAGTCAAGGAGAGTGGGATTGCATCGAATTGTTCTTTGTAATCATCTTGGATTGTGCGGTGGAGGAAGGCTAGCATAAGGGCAAAGATTAGTGCATGGATTTGCAAGATTTCTTCTATATTAGTGTGTGACGATTGTATTGTACTGAGAGCTTGATGTACTAAGCTTTGTATGAGATTGTTACATGATATCCATGATACATAATATATGATATTTGGGGTTTTCAACTTCAGGCTTTCCCGTTAAACAATTGTGTTATGTGTGTTTTTATTGCTTCATGTGTTTTGCAATTGTTGATTAAATTTCCGCAAGAATTATAGTGGAAGGATTATGTATAAGTTAGTGACTTGGTAGTTGAGAGGAAGCCTCTCAACATGCAGCGTGAGAAGAAATCTTAGAAGGTTGTGGAGCAACTACAACTAGAGATGCAGAATAATCTTTATATATTTGATGTAGATGGGATTTATATGGAGCTTCCTACTATTGGGAAGTGCAAGAAAGAAATGAAAATGAAGCTTGAGAGGGAGCAGGATTTTCATGCAGGTAAGACTGAACCTCGGGATGTGGAGCAGCCACAAGATGAGGATCATGGAGTGGGAGAAACCACTCATGTAGAGAAATTTTGTGCCGGATGGGCAGAGGGAGTGCATGCAACTATACCACCAGGTAAGAGGTGGGGCGACATGCATGGATAATCAAAGAAGAGATTTCTGGGCAGGATTCATTGAGATGGTGTGGATCTCATGAATTGAACCTGGCTACGAGGGGCCCACAGAACAGCAGTGGCATGATCAATTGGATTGATGTAGGCAGATCAAAGTGACAGTGTCGGATACTGGAGCGTGGTTCAAAGTTGACAGCAAGTGCAGAGTGCATGGGTGCAGAGTTCAACGGCGCAGTGGTTCTTGAAGACATGTGCAGTAGCTAAGCAGAAGTCGAAGACTTTGATGGTAGATGCATTATACTGATTCAGTTTTTTGGAGGCTATTCAGTTTCGGAAGTGTTGCAGAGCAGATGCATGGAGTTGCAGGGCACTTGCAAAGGTTGCAAGGTGAATGCATGGAGTTGCATGTCGCATGTGAAGACAATCCTTTCTTGTTGAGAGGGATTATTGAAGATTGCAACAAGAAACAGTGAAGGAGGCATCCTGAAACATCATCCTTGATCCTAGTTGGAAAATAATCACCTAAACTAGGTGGGGCCCGCAGGCTATTTTTGGTGCAAGTCTATTTTTAGACTATGTCTATTTTTAGACATGATGATCATATTTCAGAAGTTGCAAGATGATATTTGTGGATGGTTGATAAAGTTGGAAAAATAGATGAAATTCTATTTTTATAATATTGGGCGAAGTCTATTTATAGATCGTCAATTCTAAAATAGATTTATGTTGATTATTATTAGCTCTTAATAATAATCAGACTCTAAACAACAACTTATTCTCTTGGAGCACTTCAGTTTAGTGCACAGATGTGACACATCAGCTGACAGAAGGAATTACACTATTCCTAAGGGTTTACTGGAGCTAATGCATGGAGGACTCAGTTAGAACTCAAGTGGCAGAGTTATGACACAGTTGGAAGAAGTAGTTATGGAGTTGTATTTAGTTTAACTCAGTTAGACTCAGTTGAGTTAGTTGTATCTAGTCTAACTGAATGATACACTAGTGAGAGTGGAGTGAATTAATTAGTTAATTAATTCACAAATAATAACTCATTAATCAACTGAAAAAATACAACAGTTAACTACAGTGCATGTCAGTTCCATTGGATACCCAGTGGAGAGATAGGTGAAAGGGTGAGATGGACTATCTGTTGTGACTATAGCGATGCATTTATTTCATCACACACACATTGGAGATGCCAATGAGGATTGCGTAGTCAAGGCAAGGTAGATTCGAATTCATTCAGGGGTCTTCTTCAGCAGGGATTGCACAGTGGAGGCATGCTATCAGGTGGCAAGAAATCAGTGCATGGATTTGCAGATTTCTTCATGTTAGTGTGTGATGATTGATTGTACTGAGAGCTTGATGTACTAAGCTTTGTATGAGATTGTTACATTATCTCCATGATACATAATATATGATAGTTGGGGTTTTTAGCTTCAGGATTTCCCATTAAACAACTGTGTCATGTGTGTTTTTATTGCTTCATGTGTTTTGCAATTGTTGATTAAATTTCTGCAAGAATTATAGTGGAAGGATTCTGTATTTTGCAAGAAGATAAATATCATGAGATCAGGAGAGTCCGGATATATGCATGCTTATTGTATATAATTTCTACATATATTTTATTTTGAATAAATATAATTTCAACCTTTAGTTTACAACGATTCTTCCAAAATCTCTTTCAAAACCTCATTCATTAGAATATTCTTTTAGGATTTCTCTAGATTTTGGAGCAATGTTGTTGCAACAAGGTTCCCTAAGCTGCATTTTTGATATAATTTTGTAGTAAGTGGTCTTACGTAGGGGCTTTGGGGTGGGTCAAAGCCCCTAATGTTTTGTAATGGGTCAAAGGGTAGACCTAGAGTCCGAAAACCATAGTTTGCGGACCATAGGATAGCAAAGGCTACGACAATATAAATAGATAGATAGTTGGGTCTAGAAAGAGGTAAGTAAGTTGGATGCTACGAATGAATTCTTGAGATATGTTTTGGGTTGTTTTGGGTAAGGACTCATGCTGGTTATGTGCGTGGAGATCCTCAGTCCTACTATGTGCGGACCCCGCTGGCTGTGTGCACAAGCCGTGACTTGGGTTTGTAATTGGGTTTTTGGATATTAATGAATGTGAATCTATTGAAGCATATTTGTGCTATATGAACTGGTTGTGTTTACTACTGAAGTGCCTCTGTGTTAATTGAATGAGCTGCGATTGTTTCTGTGATATATGATTTAGCTATGATTATAATGTTCTGTGGTGATAATTGTTGATGTGCACGTGGATGCGAATGTGTTGATAAGATCTGTTAAATGATAGTAGCTCTGTTTATGGTTATATGCTGACAAAGGCTTGATAATAGGATTATTTCTATGCAAACTTGATAGAGCTCAACGAGATCTGCCTCAATTACCTACTCTTACCAGGGTGTGGAAACCTGGTTCTAGCACCCACCCATACTACTTTGGGTGAGACCTTGGCCTATGAAAGTAGGCCATTGCCGAAAGGGCCAGTAGTATAGGGGTTTGTTGGTAAACCTTAACTCCAAACGTAGGTCAGGACCCCTAAAGCCAAAAAATGGTTCCGTTGCCAGGACCGGGAGCATTTTGAGGGAGAGATCGGGTAATGCGACGAGGTCATTGGAGACTTGAGAAATTGGAGCTCGAAGACTGGTTCGAAAGACAGATTCAAGAATTTTCTGTAAAGGAGAACCACAAAAAAAGCTAACAACTGATATGTGGAAGAAAAAATATATTTTCACTTAAGTATATGAAATTTTCTTTGTAAATTTTGTGCACGAGCTCCAGGAGTGGCTAGCGAGGCTAGTAGAATTCTAGACGTGTTGGAAAGATGATCGGGTTATGTCGTGGACTCCAGAATTGATTCAACAGTTGGAGAAGGCTGACAACATAATCACCTGCATGGTATATCACTAGGTAGATAGTGTGTTAGAAGGATTTGTAACTAAATTTGTAGTTGATCAGTTTGTATCCTACTCTGAGGCAGAGTGGAGGTTCTTCAAAGGATTCTGAGGTAATTTCTTGCAAAAATTACAATTTCTAATTAAAATATTACTGTGCGAAAAGGGAATTTTGTGTAGCCACACCGAATGAATGACCTCTGATCAGAGAGAGAGTACAACACAAAGTGGTAAGTACTACCAAGCCAACCAAGAAGGGGATAGATCCATCTACAGCTCGTTAAGAGAGTTGATTGCGTACGCAGGAACTATTCCTCTGGGTACACCATCTTCAAGTCAGAATAAGGGCAAGATCTCCCCCACACCTTTTCCACCACCGGAAGAAGATATGGCTACACACATGAAGTTGCCCACCTTTAAGGGTGTAGGAGACGAAGATATGGAGCGATTTTGGTTCGCAACAGAATCAATATGGACTGCATAGAACGTGGCTAGAGATGTTGTAAAGAGGGTGTAGCTATCCCTCGCCTTTGAAGGAAGGGCCCTGGATCGGTACATGGGGTACGTAGCCCAGCATGCGGATCCATATATTAAAGAGATTAAGAATGCTTTAAAAAACTGTTCCGGAAGCCTAAGTCCTACGCTCAATTGGTGGTTGACTTGAAAGACTTTAGACAAGGACCCACTGAGTTGGTATGGGAGGTTGATCAGCGGTTGAAGAAGGTTATCAGGGATGGGGAATTTTAGTATGATGATATACAACACAAGGAATGGTTCATCGCCATACTATTACCTCACCTGCGCAGACCTATGGGTCAGCAAGCGATTGAGACACAAGAGAAATCCTTGGATATTGCTATGAAACTAGAAGCTATGCCAAGAGACGATGCTCAGTTTGGGGTACAAAAGATCCAGGGATAGTTGGAAGAAATGCACCTTGAAATCCAAAATTTTTGAAAAGAGCAAGGAAAAGAAGCTAGCTCAGATGTATGGTGCATAAGATGTAGGGTGTCAAGCCACACCAAGGATCAGTGCCCCTACTAGCAGAGTACATGCAGGCTGGGGGGCCTAGCCAATTGTGTCCTAAAGAGGCTGTAGGACAAAGTGGTCCAACGTTATGGTGCGCCAACTTTCACATAGCTAGACTACATCATACCAACCACTACCCCTATCTTGGTGCTTATGTTCCAGAGTTGAAGCAACAATGGTGCCAATTCTTCTCATATGTGAGACATGACGAACATAACTATCGGACATATGACTTAATGATAGACCAAGGAAACATGTACAAGTTACAGGCTGACCCTTCTTCACCACTATCTCCCTCGGGTAGAGGAGGCTCCCCAGCCAGAGGTAGGGGAGGGGGAAGAGGTGGAAGTGCAGGTCGAGGAAGAGGGCAACTGATCTGTTATAACTGTGGAGAAATAGGGCACTTCGTAAGGGAATTTCCAAACCCTGCACGACAATCTTACCGATATTTTATACAATTGGATCATGTGATTGAAGATTGTCCAGTACTGATAGTAAAAATGAAGGAAAAAAAACAGACACCAACGCAGAATGTGCAAAGGGTTAAGGCAGAACCACATGATGAGGGACCCAGTATTAATGTCATAACGTGCAGTAGCATGTCTACTGGAGGAGCTGAGGAGAGAGTTGTGGCTGAACCCCTTATCTGAAAAGTTGTTATCAAACAGGAAAGCTTGGACCTATATAAGGAGAAAGAAAACTTCATCGAAGATCGCAAAGACTTTACCAAGGATGAGGCATCTACTTCCAAGGCTCCAACAAACCTAAGAGCAGGTGATGAATTTAAACCATTCCTCCAGGCATGTATGAAGTTGTTACACAACCAAAAGGTAGTTGAAAATCTTCAAGCACTGATAAACAGTTGCGCAGATAGAAATGACCCTCCCACAAAAGTTAAAGATGTTCACAAACTATACAAACATAATAAACACACTAGTTCGGAGATGCAGCTAATGACGCAGATCAATGATTATGAAATGTATCAGGTCATCCTAGACCTAGGATCTGATGCGAATGTCCTGCCCAAACAGATGTGGAAAAGGATGGGAGAACCTAAGCTATAACGGTCTACTACATAGCTGCACATGGCTAACCAACAAAATATCATACCATTGGGGAGACTATCAAATATTATGGTAGATATCACAGGGGTTAACATACGTGCAGATTTTGAAGTAATTCAGATTGTGGAAGATGTGGATCCTTATCCTGCACTCCTGGGACTGGATTAGGCTATAAACATAGGAGGAATTATCTACTTGAAGAAAAGGAGCATGTTTTTTTAGAATGAGGGTACGAGAGTGATAGTCCCTCTAGAACCAGTGGAAGGAGAGTAGTATACAGAACCTGTACACGAATAAGATGACGTGGATCATATCTATAAACTAACCACTCGAGATGAGGATTGGATTAATCCTACAACTGATGGTGTGATTTTCTAGGAGAAAGACGGTGAATTCCTCTCTGACCTCGATGGGGAGATCGAAAATTGGAAAAATCGATTACATGATGTATCTGCGCTACGATGTCTTAGGATCATGAAGTGCTTCCAGTGTATCTCCTTAGAGGTAAAAGAGTTGCCTTACTTTGATGGTTCTGGTAGTATTAGGGACTTTTTGAGAACATTTGAAGCAGAAGTCCCAAGGGAGCGAAGAGTATGGGCACTTAACCTAGCCATGTGCGCGACCCCTATGCAGTGGTGGGAAACTCATAAGGGGACGTTCCAGGATTGGAGGAATGTCGCAAGATGATGATCCTACGATTTGAACCTTAAGTTCACCTACGCGTGGATACTTTCCTAGGCCAAGGAGACCCGCGCAAGCATGTGGCTGCATGGATGGAGGTGTGGTACGAAAGGACCAAGGACGCGTGGGTCCATCTATTCATTCATTCCTTGGGGTTAATTCCCACTACCTGTTATTTGGATGTAGAGCTACATCAGCGTACTCGACACTGGGAGACCATGAAGGAAGATTTTGTGGGGACGTTCGGGTTGATATGCGAAACTAAGGCACTAGATGAAGCGCTACAGGATATAGATTATTTAGTGTTTGATGATTCATTCCCTTGTGTGGAGTACAAAGCACCAGCTTGGGATATGCGAATGCAGGATATTGTTAACTGTCGCATTGTATCAATGGAGGAATGTGACAAAGACCCGCGAAATATCACTATCCCGGAATCAGAGGGTGAACGTGCAGTTGCTGGACCCCCACTGCAGACCATCGATATGACCAAGCCTCTTAAGCTAAGGGAAGTCAAAATTGGAACAGAGCAACATTCTAAGCTAGCTAATATTGGGGACTACTGGGACGATGATACCATGGGGAAAGTCGTGGAGCTTCTCACAGAGTACCAGAACCTATTTCCTAAAAAATTCTCAGAACTCAAGGGTATTACTGGGGACCTGGGGGTCATGCGCATCACTTTAAAACCAGATGTGCACCCTGTTAAGAAGTGACCTTACCGATTGAACCCCAAGTATAAGTATAAAGTCAGGGAAGAAATTGACAAAATGTTAGTCGCATGTGTAATATCCCTTTTTCAGAAATATCACAAGTCTGTGCCATAGATGGACTGCAGGCGAATTTACCGGATATGTCACCTTCTAAAGAAGGGTGAGATTCGGAGGCTTTCTGGCCCTTTGCAGACTCTGTCTACAGATATGTGAAATTCCCTAGTAGGAATGACTATCAATCCAAGCCTGGAAAACACATTTCCCAGGAATGGAGGCAGCAGGATTTGATCCCTGGTCTGGGATCCTTTGAATATATCTATTTAGAGCTGAAATACAAGAGTGGGCTCAAAAAAAATGTCTCTAGGAGCTTAAGACAAGTCTCCTTTGCCTATTTATCTTCAAAAAATGCCCAGTGAAGAGCGATGCATCAACAATGATCATATACTAGCATAAAAACGTTATATGAGATAGAAAATGTACATGAAACCATAAATGGTCACTGAATATCTATCGCAGTAATAAAATATACAAATACTTGAGGAATCACTCACTCAAGCTGAGCAAAGAACCCCTCAATAGCATGCATATGGAAACATGTCAAAATATAGCTACACAAGGATGCTTGTGACTAAAAACTACGCAGTCAATAGATGGTACTGTTGCATATATAATGTCAAAACATGGATATAGAAGTATAAAGCTCAAATAAATATGGGGGAGCAAGATCTCAACCCCTGAAACCAATAATACATCAATCCTTGGAAGGATTGGCTGAAATGTACAAAAAGGCAAAATGTCGGAGTTGTTGCCTCTGAACTGGGATAGCAATGCAACTCAGAAAATGGAAGGAGATGGCTGAAGATGCTGCATACTGTGAATATATCTCCTCCAATGGATCTTTCAAGGGAAAGGCTGATCCAATCCCTGAAGATCTTTCCCTCCAACTAGTGGTGCAAACCCCACCACAATTTTGCTCAGAAATAATGTAGTCAAAGGAAGGGATTGCGCTGTGAATGATCAAAGGAGCTGCGCCTGATGCAAAGATATGGAAAATGGATCTAAAATCTCCTCTGATGGCCTCCCGGATGCAAAGAAGCTCTCTCCTCTAAAATCAAAGCTCCAAAAGTGATGCTATGGAAATCTCCACTGCAACCCAACAACACAATGTTTCCTGCACTGCTGAAAACGTTGTCCTGAAGGGAAATGATTTGGCCTTGAACCAGAATGTGGAGGATCTGAAGAAAAAACATTCAAGAGGCTTCTCAAGAATTATGGAATTCTAAATAGGAGTTCCCTTGTGCTAAACAACACAGCTATCTCAATTAAGCAACTGAAGAGAGCAAGCAATTCGAAATTTCCATGAATGAGAAAAATGGTTGTTTCTTCCTTCTTTTATGCCAGTGAAGGCTCCTTGGCCATGGAACCCAAAAATTAGGGTTTCTTCCTCCTCAAGAAATTGCGTTGGTTTCCCAAGCAAGCCACACCTCCATCTATTGCGTAGTTTTACTTGGTCAACATGACCTAGCCTCCTTGCAATTATCCCTTTTCACACATGAGTGTGCAAAACTAGCTCTAATGATGCTTCTCTTTCATTTCATGAGGGAATTTATTAATATTTTATTTATGAATGGGTCTCCTTGCCCATTTTATTCTCCTCCTAGCTGAAATAGCCAAAATTAATGTTCCAATTAGCTTTATGCTAATTTGGGAACATTACAGTTCTCCCCTCCCAAATATTTCTTGCCCTCAAGCAAGTGTGAGGTTAGAACTGAATTATTCCTTCTCCTCTTTCTGTAGCACCCATGTATGATGCCTGTCTCCAAGTAGCAAGGTGCCATATCATCAATCAAGTCCTCAAAATGTCCCTCCCAAGTATGCAAATCAACTGCCAATTTTTCATCGTCTAATGGTGAAATACTCGAGAGGATAACAGAGTGATGTCTAGAGGTACTCTCGGAGTATGGAGTCTGTAGTGCAGGGAAAACTATCATCCCCATATGGTACATCCATCCCCAAGCTATGTGCCATGAAAATTGTGTCACCTCCCAACTAGGAAACTCCTGAAATCTGTCATCCACGTTTGGCTCCGGCAAAGTAGGTGGGATGAAAATCTGCTCATGGTAGACCATAGATCCTACCCCACGTTGTCTACCTCTCCACTTAAGATAAATGTAAGGTGTCTGTTGATCCTGGGCTGCAATAAGGTTTCCATCAAGTGGCAAGATGAAGGCTGGGCCTCCAAAGGCCTCTCCCCCAATGCTGCAAATCATGTTGGCCCAAACATCTCCACATGTGACGAGTTGGGAGTCACCCTCATATGGCATCATGTCCATCATATGGCTCACCTCATAAAAGAATGACTGTCCTGGAATGGTGGCCATCACAACTATCATGCTCCTCTTAGAGCATGCACTACAAAAAGAGAGGGATCCTCCTCCCTCAAGGGACACACCCAACCAAGGTGTCTCTCTCCTGACCATGCTCCTTATAAGAATAGGAGTAGCAGCATAAGGAGCCAAAATAAGCATCATGCTGGCTTCCATGTGTAGCAAGTGAGTGGGGCTATGGTTCCTCATGTGTAGCCAGTGCAGCTTGATCCCCAAATGTAATAGATAATGTATAAGATTGTGGTTTTCCAACCACCTGTGAGCTGCCCCATTCTCCTTATGTCTTTGGAGGAAAGGAACAATGTAGGATGCAAAGTGACCATGCCCTCCAACACATAGCTGTTGGAAAAATACTGAGAGGGGGGGTGAATCAGTATTTAGTGCAAACAATAAAACTTTGATATTTCCTTCTTAAAAACCCATACGCTACTTTCCTGAATTCAACTCGCGTATATATGCGGATATCCTTTATAGAACTCGTGTATATCCAGTGAATTAATTATGCATTTAATTCATGACTTAGATCATTGCATTACTCATTTATCAGATGTTCAGAAAACAGTAAACAGGTGCAGAAAGAACAGAGTAATCATCACACACAATCAATCACACATGAACACTAGGATTTTTAGGTGGAAACCCAATTTGGGAGAAAACCACCGCTTCCGTCATCTCAGCCTTCAATCTTTATTATTAAGAAAACTTCTTACAACATGTACTGGCGCATACTCATACCAACATGCAGGCACCCACCTACAGAAGGCTACAACCTTCTCTCGTTTACCAGCCTTTCCTGGAAGGGAGCAACAACCCCCTGCTCTCGTTTACTAGCCTCTCCTGGAAGGGAGCTACTACCCCCTGATATTAACACCAGCCTCTCTTGGCAGAAAGCTTCTACTTTCAGACTGAAGGCTTCAACCCTCAGATCCACTGCAGACCACGTTTCATCAATTTTCAAATTGGATCAAAACAGCTTCAACACAATCCTTCACTTATCAGCAAATGTCCTTTTCCCAGAGCATCAAACAGAACAGTGAAACCACTGTAACCAGAATATCAGAGATAACCCAGACTTCAGAATAGATATGCAGAATCTCAATCAGCTTTGAGCAACCATCAGTTCAAATTGCATACGCGCTTTTCTTCAAACAGACTCACGTATATACGCACTTTTAATAAAGGCAACCCGCATATACATCTGTGCACTTTTCAGAAAAACCCTAATAGTCCATACGCTCCTTTGTTTAAACAGATCTGCGTATATACGCGCTTTTCATGAAACGAACATGCGTATAGATCTATAAAAGATAAACTTTGCAGAACATATCAGATCTATGGACTTACCCAGATTTCTTCAATATCTTCAATATATTTGCGCCAGGTCTTCAATACTTCTTTTCAGATCATCCTAGAGATTCATCATTTCCAGATCTAGAGATTTTGAACCTTCATCATATTCATGGGTGCATCATAGATTCAGATCTATCAATTAAGAACAGAGTTCAACCATACAAATAAACTTCAGAGTGAAGTATTAATTTAAAGCCCAGATACATGCACAGCCTTTGCACAATGATTTTCTTCTCCTTATATAGGTTTACCCTTTATCAATACCATGAGCCAAAACCACACCTCTTCCGATGGTATTTCTGGACGGGGTCAAATAGACAACCCAGCGCTCAATACAATGGGTCAATACCATGGTAGTAACCCTTGGTTTTACACTTTTAGAGCGCAATTGAGCATACGCAACTTGGCACGTACTTTCCCGCGTGCATACGCTACTTCTCCTAGACAAACCCGCGTATGCCTTGAGACACACACTTTTCATCATTGGTCTAGCACATACTGGAATTCCTTTCATCATTACATCTGAGCTGCTCTGTAGACACATCAGATTTACATCATTAATTAGTATATCAAGTCAGTTTCCATTAAGTACAACTTTCATCAAGTAGGTTGCCATCATCTTTATCAAGTGGGTTGTCATCAAGGACAACACTCTGCATCATATTGCCAACAATATCCCCCTTTGGACTTGATGGAAACCACGATGGTGTTTGATCACAACAGGTAGATACATTAAGCATAATGATAGTCTCCCCCTATTCAAACACCATGTCACGCTCCCCCTTTGACATCAAGGGCAAAGGGCAGATCAACACCAACACAAGGTTTTTCTCCTCATTTTGAAAGAAGAGCGTTGGAGATTTGATGTGCACTGAAGTTACCATGCTCCCCCTGAGTTCATGTCAGATCTTCAAACATGTTTTTCAATGAAGTACATGACTCTATGACCTTCCTATCACTAAGGACTCATACTTACATCAAAGATCCAACCAAGTGGATTTATAGATGAGACTCAAGTACCCAACCAAGTGGGTTTACACATTTTGATCCAATTACCCAACCAAGTGGGCTTACACATTTTGATCCAACTACCCAACCAAGTGGGTTTACACATTGAACAAGTCCTTAAATGACTGAATATTACAATTTACATCATAGGTCTCAACATGACCTTTTCATCAAATTACAAATATGACCCTTCATACCCAAGACAAAAGGATCTCAAGAGAGAGATCATAATTCAGAATCATCATAATGCCAAAAATGCATTATTCTCAGCAAGGCTAATGCTCCCCCTGAATATGTGCATCCTGAACACTTTCAACAGCAAATCATCAAGGCATCTTTACCCAAAATCAGAGAATGAAACAGAAATATAAGAGCCGAAATACCACCAGAGACTCCAAAGAGCATCAGAGATACCAAACAACACCATAGCTTGTGATGAAGAAATGCTGACCCAGAAAAATTGTCAGCAACCACACATACGCGGTTTTATGTGTATGAACTCGCGTATATACGCGACTGTCTTTCAGGAAACCCGCGTATCCAAATTAATCTTCAGAATTTTAATTAGATCTGATCCTCTACATGGCAGAGACTACTCCCAGCTTCTGTCTGAGATATTCAAACGCTTCCCTAGGCAGAGGTTTGGTAAATATATCAGCAACTTGTTCTTTGGAGGGAACATACTCCAACTTCACCTTTTGTTCAAGCACTTGTTCACGTAAGAAATGATACTTGATGGGAATGTGCTTTGGTCTTGGAATGCATAAAAGGATTCTTTGAGATACTGATGGCACTTGTATTATCACACATAATGGAAATAGGAGGTGAACATTTGATTTGGAAATCTTGTAAGGTTTGCATCATCCAAATAAGTTGAGTGCAACATGATGCGGAAACCACATACTCTGCTTCTGCTGTAAATAAGGCAATAGAGCTTTGCTTCTTGCTGAACCAAGATACTAACCGGGGCCCCATATAGAATGCACCAACACTAGTGATTTTCTGATCATCAACATTTCCAGCCCAATCTGCATCAGTGTAAGCATGAAGAGTAAGATCAACATTATTTGGATACCATAGTCCAAATTCTTGAGTTCCTTGCAGATATTTGAATATTCTTTTGACAGCCTGAAGGTGAGATTATTTTGGATTAACATGGAATCGTCCAACAATCCCAACTGCATGCATAATGTCTGGTCTAGTCCCAGTGAGATAAAGTAGACTTCCTATCATAGATCTGTAATCTGGTTGGTTCACCATGGGAGAATCATCATGAGAACTGAGATTACATCCGGTTATCATTGGTGTACTTACAGGTTTGCACTCTTCCATGCCATCTTCAGAATTTTCTTAAGGTATTTTTCTTGTGATAAGAATATACCATCTGCAGTTTGATTCACTTGCAAGCCAAGAAAGAATGTTAGTTCCCCAAGTAAAGACATTTCAAATTCTTGCTGCATGACAGAAGCAAATTTCTGACTCATAGATTCTTCATTACTTCCAAAAATGATATCATCAACATATACAACCACAATCAAAAGTTTATCATTTTCAATTTTTGTGTATAAGTTACTATCAGCAGACCCCTTTGAAAATCCTTGTTGATGAAGATATTTGTCAAGACGATAATACCATGCCCTTGTAGCTTGTTTGAGACAATATAGAGCCTTTTTATGTCTACAAACAAGATTTTCATCATTTCCCAAAATGAATCCTTCTGGTTGTTCTATATAAACTTCTTCTTCTAGATCACCATTGAGAAATGTAGATTTAACCTCCATTTGATAAACTTTGATTTGTTGAAAACTTAAAAAAGAAAGAAACATTCTTATGGCTTCAAGTCTAGCTACAGGAGCAAAAGTTTCTTCAAAGTCTATACCTTCTTGTTGAGTATACCCCTTGCAAACAAGTCTAGCTTTATTTCTTATGACATCCCCATTTTCATTTAACTTGTTTTTTAATATCCATTTAGTTCCAATGACATTTTTGTTATGAGGTCTTGGTACTAATTCCCAAGTGACATTTTTTTCAATTTGATCAAGCTCTTAATTCATGGCTTGAACCCAACATTCATCTTTGCTAGCTTGATTGACATTGTGTGGTTCAATAGTGGATAGAAATGCCAGATAGCTAGAGTATCCTACAAGAGTCCTTCTTGTTTGTACACCTGATGCCTTATCTCCCAAAATCTGAGATTCTGGATGATTCTTTTGAACATATCTGGAAGGAGCCTTTTCAGATAAATCATCTTCAGGTTCTTCATTGGATCCACTGTCTATATCATTCCTATTTGATGTAGAAGGACAATAGTCACCATCATCTTCTTCTATCATTTTTTTTCTTCTTTAGGGGCTATAGGAGACTCATCAATGACAACATCAATACATTCAATAATCTTTCGAACCCTTTTATTGTAACATTTGTATGCTCTGCTTGTAGATGAGTAACCAAGAAGTATCCCTTCATATGATCTGGGTTCAAACTTGCCAAGCTTTTCATCATTATTTTTGATAAAGCATTTACTTCCAAAAACTCTAAAATGCTTCACAGAGGGAGAATTACCATACCAGAGTTCATATGGAGTTTTGTCACTATTTACCCGAACATGTGCCTTGTTGAGAATGTTTTCTACTGTATGTGCTGCTTCTCCCCAGAAAATGTCAGGTGTTCCAGAATCATCAAGCATAGCTCTAGCCATTTGTTGAATTGTTATATTCATTCTTTCTTCTACGCCATTTTGTTGTGGGGTGCCTACTACAGAGAACTGTCTTTTTATGCCATGTTGTTCACAAAATTCAAGGAATTCATTTGATGTATATTCTCCTCCTCGATCAGATCTAAGACACTTGATTTTTAGATCTAATTCATTTTCCACCAGTGCTTTGAAGATCTGAAAATTTTCAAATGCTTCATCTTTGTGTTTAATCAACCCAATCCAACACATCCTAGAGAAATCATCAATAAATAAGATATAGTATTCTTCCCCACATGGTGACTTTTTCCTCATAGGTCCACATATTTCAGTATGAATAAGTTCAAGAGGCTTACTTGATGATCCTTCTTTGGCATTAAATTGCACTCTGGTCTGCTTACCGAATTGGCATGATTTGCATATGATACTCTCTGGTAGAGTAATATTGGGAAGACCACAAATAGCTTTAAGTCTGCTTGATTTGTTGATTTGAGAGAAGCTCAGATGCCCCAGCCTTCTATGCCATAGCCAATTTTCTGAAGATTTTCTCAAGTAACATTGATCTTTGCAGTTCTTCAATACATACAGGTTGCTTGGAGTTCTTTTGCCTTTTATAATAGTTTTACCTGTATCAATATCATGAACCACACATTATTTTGAACTAAAGACAACTTCAGTTCCTTGATCACACATTTGACTTACACTTAACAGGTTATGCCTTAATCCATCCACATACATGACATCATTAGCCTTCACCTTTTCTTTTAAAAACACAGACCCTTTTCCTTTAATTACAGCAGGGGTATCATTTCCAAATGTAACTTTCTTTTCCTTTTCTAGAGCATTATATGCAAGAAGTTTTCTTTTGTCACCTGTCATGTGTCTTGAGCATCCACTATCAATGTACCATTGATTTTCTTCACCTTCTGCAAATAACGCTATCCCACAATTTTCAACCTGTAATTCCTTCTTTTTCCATACTTTGGAACTTGAAGGAAAATCCTGTTTTGGCTCGACTTTGCTCCTGCATTCAGATTCTAAATGGCCAAAGTTATTGCAATAAGTACATTCAACTTCATTTTGAAGAGGAGAAAAGTTGTTATAGGTGTTCTTCTTTGGTTCAATATCCATCCTTTTCTTTCTTGCTTCTCTTGTCATGATGGTTTTATAGGCAACACATTGAACATCTTTATGACCAAAATTGTGACATGAGAAACATTGTCCATTGAAGTAGAAATTTTTGCGATCATGAAATCTTCTATTTGAATTTACCTGTTGGTTGTAGCTTCTTTGAAAGACATTCCTATTAGTGTTCCTTGAATTGTGATGATCATGCTTTGCCTGTAAAGATTCTTTATTCCCTTGCTGAGTGGCTGAATGTAGTAAACCAGCTGTAGCTGCTTTTAGATAATTTGGTGCTGAAGCCTGAGAGGATTCTCCGGTATATCCAAGACTTGTCTTTATAAGAGGAGAACGTTGTACCTTGATAATTTCATCTAAGGTTTCAGATCCTTTATCAAATCTAAGATTCAGATTCTTTTCTTTCTCAAGTTCTTTTCTTAGACTTACTACTTCACATTCTAAATTCTCATTGTCTTTCTTCGCTTCTTCATTCTGCTTTTTCAGAGTCTCTATGGTAATTTTCCTTTCTTCTAAGAGAATTTTACATTCTTCTAAGCGAATTTTGAGTTGATTGTTTTCTTCAAGAAAATCATTGTCCTCTAGAGCATCCACAAAAGTATCCTTTTCATCTTTAGATTCAAATGCCATCAGAAGTCTAATATCTTGTTCACATTCTTCCTCACTATCAGAGAACCCATCACTGTCTTCATGAGTGTAGTAACTTTTCCTAGTGCTAGACCGGTGCTTATTCCTTCTTGCTACTTCCTTCCCTTTTGCAGATGTTTCTTTATAAGGACACTTAGCAGCATAATGACTAACTCTTCCACAATCAAAACATTTGAAAGGAAGCTTACCTCTGAACCGTCCTGTGCCAAGTTGAATTTTATTTACAAAATTTACCTCATCTTCTTCTGAGATATATCCTGATCCTTCTGCTTATTGTACTTCCTTCCCTTTTGTAGAAGCTCTAAAGACGGTTTCTTTGACTTCAGATGGTCCTCCTCTTCTCATTTCATAAGCAGTTAGTATGCCATGGAGTTGTATGACAGTAAGATTTTGAAGATCCTGTTTTTCTTCAAGAGCAGAAACTTTTAACTCAAATTTTGCCGTTAGTGATCTTAAGATTTTCTCAACCAAAGTAGATTTTGCTATTATTTCTCCCATGTTTCTCATACGATTTACAATATCATCAAGACGTAAGAAGAAACTAGCAACACTCTCATCATTATGCATCTTCAAATTTTCATATTCAATTCTGAGAGTTTGGAGTTTTGCACTTTTTACCTTTGCATCTCCTTCATAACTTAGAATGATTTTGTCCCATATTTCCTTTGTTATATTCAGCTGCATAACCTTGACAAATTCTGATTCAGTTAGACTTCCCAATAGTGCATTGACCGCCTTTGCATTTGTTTCATAATTCTTCTTTTCCGTCGGATCCGTTGGTACTGCGGCTGGATATTGATATCCTTGTTCAGCAATGGCCCATACATCTGTTCCCATAGACTAAAGATAGGATCTCATCCTTATTTTCCAGAAGATTAAATTTCTTCCATTAAAGAGTAGAGGCTTGATAGATGTTGTTCCATCTTGATTGCTCATCTTGCTTGATCTTCCTTCTAGCAGCTAAGATTTTTTTTCAGAAGGACCTGCTCCGATACCAATTGTTGGAAAAATATTGAGAGGGGGGGTGAATCAGTATTTAGTGCATACAATAAAACTTTGATATTTCCTTATTAAAAACCCATACGCTACTTTCCTGAATTCAACTTGCGTATATACGCGGATATCCCTTACAGAACTCGCGTATATCCAGTGAATTAATTATGCATTTAATTCATGACTTAGATCATTGCATTACTCATTTATTAGATGTTCAGAAAACAGTAAACAGGTGCAGAAAGAACAGAGTAATCATCACACACAATCAATCACACATGAACACCAGGATTTTTAGGTGGAAACCCAATTTGGGAGAAAACCACTGCTGCCGTCATCTCAGCCTTCAATCTTTATTATTAAGAAAATTTCTTACAACATGTACTGGTGCAGACTCATACCAGCACGTAGGCACCCACCTACAGAAGGCTACAACCTTCTCTCGTTTACCAGCCTTTCCTGGAAGGGAGCAAAAAACCCCTGCTCTCATTTACCAACCTCTCCTAGAAGGGAGCTACTACCCCTTGATATTAACACCAGCCTCTCCTGGCAGAAAGCTTCTACTTTCAGATTGAAGGCTTCAACCCTCAGATCCACTGCAAACCACGTTTCATCAATTTTCAAACTAGATCAAAACAAATTCAACACAATCCTTCACTTATCAGCAAACGTCCTTTTCCCAGAGCATCAAACAGAATAGTGAAACCACTGTAACTAGAATATCAGAGATAACCCAGACTTCAGAATAGATATGCAGAATCTCAATTAGCTTTGAGCAACCATCAGTTCAAATTGCATACGTGCTTTTCTTCAAACAGACTCGCGTATATACACGCTTTTAATAAAGGCAACCCACGTATACATCTGTGCACTTTTCAGAAAAACCCTAACAGTCCATATGCTCCTTTGTTTAAACAGATCCGCATATATACGCGCTTTTCATGAAACGAAAATGCGTATAGATCTATAGAAGATAAACTTTGCAGAACAGATCAGATCTACGGACTTACCTAGATTTCTTCAATATCTTCAATAGATTTGCGCCAGGTCTTCAATACTTCTTTTCAGATCATCCTAGAGATTCATCATTTCCAGATCTAGAGATTTTGAACCTTCATCATATTCATGGGTGCATCATAGATTCAGATATATCGATTAAGAACGGAGTTCAACCATACAAATAAACTTCAGAGTGAAGTATTCATTTAAAGCCCAGACACATGCACACCCTTTGCACAATGATTTTCTTCTCCTTATATAGGTTTACCCTTTATCAATACCATGAGCCAAAACCACACCTCTTCCGATGGCATTCCTGGACGGGGTCAAATAGACAACCCAGCGCTCAATATAATGGGTCAATACCATGGTAGTAACCCCTGGTTTTACACTTTTAGAGCGCAATTGAGCATACGCGACTTGGAACGTACTTTACCGCGTGCATATGCTACTTCTCCTAGACAAACCCGCGTATGCCTTGAGATACACACTTTTCATCATTGGTCTAGCACATACTGGAATTCCTTTCATCATTACATCTGAGCTGCTCTGTAGACACATCAGATTTACATCATTAATTAGTATATCAAGTCAGTTTCCATTAAGTACAACTTTCATCAAGTAGTTTGCCATCATCTTTATCAAGTGGGTTGCCATCAAGGACAACACTCTGCATCATATTGCCAACAATAGCTCTCCCCCAAGTCTCCCTATGGGATGTTCATCAATCCTGCTTGTGGTCTTCAATGACCCAAGAAGCCTAAGAAAAGGAATGCCCCTTCTTGGAGCAATGTCCTGCACAGAGATGGTCAAAGGAAGTATACATGCAAGATAAAAATCAAAATGTATATGACTAACATTCTTACCATCTGCTCTGTTCATGTAAGTGGAGTAGCTCATGGATATGCCTCCTCCCATCCTCAAGGAGAGAGTGAATGGTTGTGCTAGCTCTCCCAAAGAGGGATGTGCCTCCCCTACATCTGCATGATTCTGCATCTCCCCATGTGCTGATGTGTCCCCTCCTCATGCAACTGGTCACCTAACACCATGCAGGTAAAAAGATCCCTGGAATACTCCACCCCAAATTGGGAGCTCCAATGTGGATCCATCCTCCATAATGACAACGCTGCTGATCCCTCATGTAGACTCACTGTCATATGGCCGCTTCCTTCTTTGACATCTCCTATGCCAAAGATATAAGTGGGAAGTCTTCCATCCTTCCCCTATTGTTTCTGCCTCAGCGCAGAATATGAAATGGGAGTGGGAAATAATGATGATGAGAGAAAACTCCCCTTCTTCCTGCAGCTACCTAAAGCTCCCTGAGCTATGTCAAGCTCTCCCAAGGTCTCCACCTCTATGAAGTCAATGAGTGGTGCCCCAAAATGTGAAGCATCCCTCCTCCTCTGCTGATCCAGTGGTCTCCTCGGTATAATGTCTCCATGTAGTGAGACATCATCATCAAAGGTAGACTGTATACATGAATGGACAGATGTGTACATGCCCTCACTGCGGAATCCAGTCTCCCTCAATGGTGCATCAGCCTCTAAAAATGAGTAAGGGTAATTACTCATCATCAACTGATGTTGGATCTTCCCCTTACCTTCTCCTTGTGTCCCCAAGTTTCCACAACTCCTCATCAATGACACAGATGGATCATGTGTTGTGCCTTGATCTCTATACATTAGATCTCGGGGTACCTCTTGCAATGATGCAAGAATCCCTCCACATGGAGAAAGGGCTCCACCTTCCTCTACATGAGGTACTAGATACTCTCTAGTTGTGCCAGCATTGTTTCTCCTATCCTCCTCCTCATGGGTAGGAAAACTCCCAATAATGGGGTCCTCCTTTGGGAAAGAGACCCTCATGCTACCTTGCTCAAGTGTATATGATGTAAATATTTCCTCCAGCAAGGTATGGTGTAAGGTCCCAACCTCCCTTATGGTTGTATGAAGTAGAGTGGAGTCCCAAGTTTCATCCATCACATGTAGGGTTTTGTTTTGAGTGTGTTCCTCCACATGTGTTTTATGAATCCTCCCATCAAATATCTTTACTAATGCATGAGATAAAACATGATAATATTTAAAAGGAAAGGATTCAAAATTCCACCAGGTGTAAGCTTTACCTCTTCAGTGCAACACTGCAAATGTGGTTGCTTCTTCTTCAGAAATGTGGTGTTGCTGCAAAATGGAGTGTAGCCCCTCCACCCAAGCTTTGGTTGAAACTGTAAGTGACCCATAAAAATTTGAGAGGATGAACCTATCATGTTGTTGTTTCCTCTCCTTGGTAACTCCTCCTTCTTCTCTCCTCTCAGTTATGTCATTGTTGGACATAGGACTGCGTTGGTCATCATAGTGTGTGGCTGCATGTTCACCCCCACTATGTGCAACTCTAGAGTTTGTCCTGGAATCAAAGTCCTTTGGAGATGCTTCATCCATATCCTCCTTTGTCTCCTTGAGGTCTCCTTGAATTCTTTGAAAAAATTTGGGAAGAAGCCTTGTGAGCTTATCCTCCTTCCTTCTCCCAAGAGATGGAGTCTCCCTCCTACTGGTCTTCCTGTCTCCTTCTAGATGAGAATAGGAAGTGCAGGGGTCCTCCTTTTCTGTTTACTCTTCCTCTTTGGGGAGGCTCTTCTTCTTTTCAAAAATGGATGATATCAATCTCATCCCCTTCATTTTCTATTCTCTTTCTTTCTTGGGCTTCGAAAGCCACAGGCTGAGCCAAGAAAGATGCTCTGATACCACCGTAATATCCCTTTTTCATAAATATCACAAGTCTGTGCCAGAGATGGACTGCAGGGGAATTTATTGGATATGTCACCTTTAAAGAAGGGTGAGATCCAGAGGCTTTCTGGCCATTTGCAGAATCTGTCTACAGATATATGAAATTCCCTTGTAGGAATGACTATCAATCCAAGCCTGGAAAACACATTTCCCAGGAATGGAGGTAGTAGGATTTGATCCTGGTCTGGGATCCTTTGAATATATCTATTTAGAGCTGAAATCCAAGAGTGGGCTAAAAAAAAATGTCTCTAGGAGCTTAAGACAAGTCTCCTTTTCCTGTTTATCTTCAGAAAATGCCCAGTGAAGAGGGCTGCATCAACAATGATCATATACTAGCATAACAGCGTTATATGAGATAGAAAATGTAGATGAAACCATAAACAGTAACTAAATGTCTGTAGCAATAAGAAAATATACAAATACTTGAGGAATCACTCACTCAAGCTGAGCAAAGAACCCCTCAATAGCATGCATATGGAAACATGTCAAAATACAGCTACACAAGGATGCTTGTGACTAAAAACTGCGTAGTCAATAGATGCTACTGTTGCATATATAATGTCAAAACATGGATATAGAAGTATAAAGCTCAAAGAAATATGGGGGAGCAAGATCTCAACCCCTAAAACCAATAATACATCAATCCTTGGAAGGATTGGCTGAAATGTACAAAAAGGCAAAATGCCGGAGTTGCTGCCTCTGAACTGGGATAGCACTGCATCTCAGAAAATGGAAGGAGATGGCTGAAGATGCTACATACTCTAAATATATCTCCTCCAATGGATCTTTCAAGAGAAAGACTGATCTAATCCCTGAATATCTTTCCCTCCAACTAGTGGTTCAAATCCCACTACAATTCTGCTCAGAAATAACGCAGTCAGAGGAAGGGGTTGCACTGTGAATTATGAGAGGAGTTGTGCCTGATGCAAAGATATGAAAAATGGATCTAAAATCTCCTCTAGTGGCCTCCTGGATGCAAAGAAGCTCTCTCCTCTAAAATCAAAGCCCAGGAAGTGATGCTATGGAAATCTCCACTGCAACCCAGCAACACAATGTTTCCTGCACTGCTGAAAACGTTGTCCTGAAGGGAAATGATTTGGCCTTGAGCCAGAATGTGGAGGAGCTGAAGAAAAAAACTTCAAGAGGCTTCTAAAGAAGGAGGGAATCCTAAACATGAGTTCCCTTGTGCTAAACAACACAGCTATCTCAGTTAAGCAACTAAAGAGAGCAAGCAATTCGAAATTTCCATGAATGAGAAAAATGGTTGTTTCTTCCTTATTTTATGCCAATGAAGGCTCCTTGGCCATGGACCCCACACATTAGGGTGTCTTCCTCCTCAAGCAATTGCATTGGCTTCCCAAGCAAGCCACACCTCCATCTATTGCGTAGTTTGACTTGGTCAACATGACCTAGCCTCCTTGCAATTATCCCTTTTCACACATGGGTGTGCAAAACTAGCTCTAATGATGCTTCTCTTTCATTTCATGAGGGAATTTATTAATATTTTATTTATGAATGGGTCTCCTTTCCCATTTTATTCTCCTCCTAGATGAAATAGCCAAAATTAATGTTCCAATTAGCTTTATGCTAATTTGGGAACATTACAGCATGTATCATCGAACTGGTAGAACAGTCCGATTGGGTAAGCCCTATGATGATCCAAGAGAAAAAGACTAAAGGAGAAATAAGAATCTGTGTTGACCTGCGCAAACTGAATGATGCCTGCATACATGATCCCTTCCCTATGCCATTCTCTGATGAAATTCTTGATAGTGTGGGAGGGCAAGAAGCATACTCGTTCACTGACAGGTTTTTGGGTTACCATCAAATCAGGATTGCACCTGAAGATCGTAGCAAAACTACATTCATCACTGAATGGGGATCCTTCCAGTACACAATCATGCCGTTTGGGCTCAAGAATGCCCCTGCCATCTTTTCGCAGGTAGTGGTCGCAGTATTCAAAGAATTCATCCCCAAGTTCTTGGAGATATACTTTGATGATGGGACAATATTTGGGTTGGTAAAGAAGCATGTCTCGAACCTGCGCATGATGTTGGAAGCCTGTAGAAAGCACCAGATTTCCCTAAAAATTAAGAAGTGCATATTCTGCATACCTTTGAGGATATTGCTAGGCCACATAGTCTGTCCTCAGGGACTGAGGGTTGATCCAGCTAGGGTAGCGGTTATCATTAACCTGGCAGTCCCTGTAACTAAGAAACAGTTGCGCTCCATCCTTGGGCACACGGGCTACTACCGGAAGTTCATTCAAGGGTACGCACTGATCATGGCACCCATGGATAAGTTGCTAAAGAAGGACATTTCATTTTTTTGGGACGCGGAGTATTAGAATAACTTTTAGCTACTCAAGGAAAATATGGTCTCTGCACCTATCCTCATATTTCCTGACTAGGAGAAGGTTTTCCATGTCTATGTAGATGCTTCAGGGATTTCCTTGGGAGTTGTCCTGATGAAGCCCGGGGGAGGGGACATTGACCACTCGGTTGCATTTTCAAATAGAAAACTCTTTAGTGCTGAGCGTAACTACTCCACTACTGAGTGCAAGGGGTTGGCCATGGTATATGCCCTGCAGAAATACCGACATTATCTATTGGGAGGGCACTTCAAGATGTTCACAGATCACTCAGCTTTGAATTACCTAGTGAATAAGCCTGTGTTGGGGGGGGATATTTGCCGATGGCTACTGCTATTTCAAGAATATTATTTTGATATCATTGTGAAGCCCAGTAAACTAAATGTTGGGCTGAACCACTTATCCTGAATTGAGAGTGGTGAACAATCGACCAGCCTAGAAGAAGGATTTCCCGATGCACAGTTATTTGCTATTAAGGTGGTTTATGTGCACTTCACTAATATCATTCATTTCTTAACTACAGGGATGGCACCTTCATAATATTTTGTACAACAAAAAAAAGTGTTGGTAACCCGTGCAATAGACCTCACCATCATAGCGGGCCACTTGTATAATCTAGGATCTTATGAAGTATTGTGAAGATACGTTCTAGAGCATGAAAGACAAGCCATCTTAGCAGAAGCCCACGGAGGTGTAGCAGGAGGTCACTACGTAGGGAAAGCGATGGTGCAGAAGGTCTTAAGAGCTGGGCTATGGTGACCCACACTGCATAGTGACTCTCATGACTATTGCAAAGCCTGTGACACATGCCAAAGAATAGGAAGACCGTCGCGCAGGGACGAAATGCCCTTGCAACCACAAATGTCCTTGCAAGCATTTAAAAAATGGTCCATAAACTTCGTGGGGCCCATCAACCCACCCGGGAAGAAGATAGGACCCCGCTACATCATCGTTGTAGCTAATTATGTCACTAGATGGGTTGAAGCACAAGCTGTAAAGGATTGTACTACAGACACTGATGTGCACTTTATTTTTTAACATATTTTAACCAGGTTTGGTTGTCCGAAGATCTTGATGAGCGATAGAGGTACGCATTTTGTTAATGAAAAAATACAGGCTTTGATTGAAGAATTTTGGATCCACCATGCAAAAATTACCTCATATCACCTGCAGGCAAATGGAACCGTGGAAGCTTTTAATAAAATTCTGGAATAGGCGCTAACCAAGATCTGCAATGTCGATCGAAGCGATTGAAACGTGCGCATCCCATCGGTCCTTTGGGCCTATCGAACCACATGTAATAAATTGACTGGGAAAAAATTGTTTCGAATGGTTTATGGAAAGGTGGTCATCATGCCCATGGAATATATTGTTCCTAGCCTGCGCATCATAGCCTTTACAAACATGGTGGAGCCTGATATCATGGAGGAATGCTTAGTGCAGCTAGTCGCCTTAGATGAAGATCGATTCATTACTAACTTTCATCTTCAGAAGGCCCAGGAAAAAGCGTGGCATGATAGACACATTCGAAAGAAGTTCTTTTCGGAAGGAGAATTGGTCCTGCTATATGATAGCCAGTTTACGAAACACATAGGGAAGTTCCGTCAGCACTGGCTAAGCCCCTATATGGTCAAGGAAATCATTGACGGAGGGGCTATCTGGTTAGCTACATTTAGCAGTGATATTATCCCGGTATATTTTAATGGTAGTCGGCTCAAACTGTACCAAATAAAATGACTATATGGCCAGAGTAGCTGTATTGGGAAGAATATGTGCAGGCAAGAGGAAAAACGCAGGCTGGCCTGTTATACACACAGGGGTCGCCCGCAAGTCCGAAAGTTGAGGGAGGTGTTCTGGGAGCACAAGAGTTGATCACAGGTCTGGAAACCGGGGGAGGTGCATTGGGAGTGCAGGGGTAATCCACAGCTGTGAAAACTAACCGTTGGAACAGTAAAACTAGGTAAAAAGCAAATTTTACTGTTGGAAGGAGCAGACAGTCGGAAATTAATGTGACGATTTCCGAATATTTTTTACTATTTCCTCGATGGTAAGTTTTGGATAAGCCTCATCCAACCGTTGTTCACTATCCAAAGCTATAAAAGCTAGAGGGTAGATCAGAAGTGGGTTCCGTGCATTCTGTAAATATTGTATCTTGAAAACTTCCGTAAGTATTTTGCACTGTTAATGTCTGGGCAGGCTAACCCCCAAGCCAAGATTGAGGGACTCGTTGCAGCCCTGAAGGCTTCTAGGACTGAGATTTAGAATGTCAAGATTGAGATGGAGCACCAGATTGCTGCGTTACAGGCCAACTTGCATCCAGAAACTCCACCTGAGGTATGAGCCTAGCGAGTTGCGCTGGTCACTAAAGCCACAAATACCATTACCGCTCAAATCACTCAAGGCGCAAAATTTCTTGAGACAACTATGAAGTTGTGGTCTAAGGTGTAGGGTGACCCTCTCTTATGTGAATTTACTCAACAACTGAGCCAGAAGGAAGAAGAGTTCGAGAAAATAGAAGCTATAATGACCACTCTGATCCCATCTCAACGCTTAGCACGTCTACGTGTTAGCCATGCACTCATAGATGACCTGGAAGAGCTCTGCCACAAGAATAAGGTTCTGAGTGACCACCTCAAGCCGTGGGTTGATGAAGCCCTCAAGATATCTCAGGACGTTGATGTTGCAGTAAAATAGCTGAATCAGACCCATGAAAGTGTCACTGCTGCCACTGAAGGCCCAACGTCACAGAAGTTGGTAGAAATTGCATAGAATGCTACCATGAAGATTGAAGGAGTGCTACCCCCTCTGGTCGATGAAATCAAGCAGATTTAGGTGAAGATGCGAACCCCATAGTTTTTGTGACTCGGGACGAGTCACAAGATTGTGTTGGGGGCCTGTTGGAACGGGGTTCCCTAAGCTATGATTTTGATATAATTTTTTAGTAAGTGGTATTGCGTAGGGGCTTTGGGGTGGTTCAAAGCCCCCAATGTTTTGTGATGGGTCAAATGGTAGACCTAGTGTCTGCAAACCAATTTGTGGACAATAGGATAGCAAAGGCTACAATGATATAAATAGATAGATAGTTGGGTCTAGAAAGAGGAAAGAAATATCAATGCTACAAACAAATTGTTGAGATCTGTTTTGGGTTTTTTTGGGTAAAGACTCATGTTGGTTATGTGTGTAGAGATCCTCAGTCCTACTGTGTGCGGACCCCGCTATTTGTGTGCGTGGGTTGTGACTTGGGTTTGTAATTGGGTTTTTGGATATTAATGAATGCGAATCTATTGAAGTATCTTTGTGTTATCTAAACTGGTTTTGTTTACTACTGAACTGCCTCTTTGTTATTTGAATGCGCTGTGATTTTTTCTGTGATATATGATTTTTCTGCGATTATAATGTTTTTTTGTGATAATTTTTGATGCGCATATGGATGTGAATGTGTTGATCAGATATGTTAAATGATAGTAGCTATGTTTATGGTTATATACTTATAAAGACTCAATAATATGATTGTTTTTGAGTGAACCCAATAGAATTCAATGAGATCTACCTCAATTACCTACTCTTCTCAGGGTGCGGAAACTTGGTTCCAACACCCACCCATACTACTTCAGGTGAGACCTTGGCCTGTGAAAGTACGTCACTACGGAAAGGGCTAGT
Source organism: Pinus albicaulis (assembly GCA_034641835.2). Classification (NCBI taxonomy): domain Eukaryota; kingdom Viridiplantae; phylum Streptophyta; class Pinopsida; order Pinales; family Pinaceae; genus Pinus; species Pinus albicaulis. Next base: position 13,851 of record JAXQQM020064958.1, on the reverse strand, counting down.
AGTATATGAGTTTGTTGGAAAACGTTAATTCTAAACCTGGGTCAAGACCCCTAAAGCCAACACATGTATTTAGGAGGAAACTGGGGCACATAGCGAGAATCACCATCCAAGATGGATATAATAGGGGTCATGTCAAAGGAAAATCTGTTTCACTATTTCACTATTTCACTATTTCACTATTTAACTATTTCACATTACACTATTTCATTATTTCAGGCCAAGCATGAGAGAAAAATATTGGTTCTAAAAGAGGCTATAGTGGATGATTTGGCACAACTCACCAAGAAATTCTCCACATTGTTAAAGAAACAATATGTCTCACTCCTAGATTCAGAGGATAATTCCAAAGATGGTTGGTGTTGTACTTCCTAGAGACAGCCTCGAGTTGTCAAAGACCAATGCCTAGGACATCTTAAATAGTAAAGAGTGTAAGGTATATCTTAAAACCACTATCAATTTAGAGGGCTCTTTACCATATCAACTTCTTTGATAAGTCACAAATTTAAATGGGACCAGACAGTTTTCAGATTCAGCAAAATATAAAAACACTGCAGAGGCAAGGGGGAAAATGTTTACACAGATGCATCAGACAGCTTAGAAACAGCTTTCATCAAGGAGGGCCGGTTTCCAAATGTTATATAGGGATTGTTAAATCAAGGCATTTGCGGTGCAGAAGGTAAAAGAGGTGCACTAATTACCAATGGAATGGCACTCGGAAAACATATTTTGACATAGCATGGGCTTAAGAACTAAGAATCCATACATACCAATCAGTTCTGAACGAATAAGATTCCACGATATTCAATACGAAAGAAATCTGAATGAAGTGTAAAACGAAACACCATATCATGCATGAGCCATATTTAAAGCAGTTAGACCAGTCTCATATAAGTACCAAATAACAATAAATTTATATCAGAACTGGTGAGTCGCTCGCATTCCATAACATGATATAAAGAAAATGGAGACAGTGAAATAGACAATGAAACAATACTACGAAGAAAGAGTCACAGACCATACAACATCCAGACCGGAATCCTCACATAAAATAGAACTTTTCTTCGCTCAGACCTTACGGGCTCTGTGCATTTGCATTTATAATTCGTCCACAAGCCTACAAAATATTCTTACACAGCAAGTTTCTTCAAAAAATCTGGAACCATTTTTTTCTCATTCGATCTTGCTTATATAGACTTCTTCCTATCTCAGCGAGAAGATATTTTTTGAAAAAATATCTTCTTCGCATGACCAAAATCTGTTAAAGGTCCTTATCAAAACAACAAAACTCACGATGAGGAATAAGGCCTCTCATCATGGATAGTCAGGAACTTGGCCGTTTTTAAAACAGAAAGTTAAACAATAGTCTGATAAAAAGGTAAAATGCTGGAGTGGAGCAAGCAGCCCACTCGAAACTTTAAAAAGTATCTAATTCAGTAAAATGTAAAAAGGCCGTGGGGGCCGAATCATGAAATAACAATGCATCATTTGTGAGAAGGGGTCGAGGCTGTTGCTGATACTAGTGGCGACGCGTTTGCGGATGAACTGGAAATTTGGCTAACGAACTGGGTGCACCTCTGCTGACTGTCCGCGGCAGGCTCAGGCATCATTGCAAATCCTTCTACCTTAATGAAAGCCTCAGTGAGATCGCTCGAATTTGCCTCAGTATGGACTTTATGTTTTAACAAGTGAATGAGAGAAAATTCTGGGCGCAGTGATGCGATCATGGTTTCAACCTTGAGCCGGGTGCTTTTATCTGACATGACATCTGTCCGGTCCCTTTCTTGCTTCAGGCATGCTTCATATTCCGGTAATGGTTGCAGCATAGAAGGGGTGGTGGAGTCCCAGCATGTCAGAAGTCCTGCTGTCGTAATTTCAGCCCAAACTGCATCAAACCGGTCCACGCTGTATATCAACTGCTGCAAGGCCTTCGAAGCCACGACGCGAGCCGATTCCTTATCGATGAGTTTCTGACATTCCAAGGCCTCTTTGTGCCGGCTGAATATGCCGTGTTGCTCTGCTTCGTTAGCTCTCACCCCTTTCAAGAATGACACATACTCCCTGGCACGCTAAGCTCTATTGACTAAATCGAGATCCCCTTCCTGAAATTGCCTTCTGAGATAGAGTACTAAAGATTTCATCTCCTCGATGACTTGCCAAAATTCCCATTGCTCTGTCACAGCTGGAATGATCTCGAACCAAATAATCTTTCTACCTTCTCTGAGGGTGAGGTTACCTTTTAGTCGTGCGTTTAGATCATTTATAGTCTTCTGCTAGTGAGCCCTCGTTCTCTTTTCCTGTTCAATTTCTTTCTGCAATGCTTCTATCCTTCTGGTATTCTCTGATAGGGATTTTTCCAAATCCGTGATCCTTTTCCTTGCAGTGGAAGCCCGTTTCTCTAGTATGTCATTTACAGCTTTCGCTGCGTCCAACTTTTCTGAAAGTGAACTCGTCTCAGGTGGCGTTGTAGCTGGTGCACAGCTATGCGTATCCCAAGTGTTCTGTAGCTCTGTCAATCTACTCTGAAGAGTAGCGATTGTTCCTGCCAACTTCTCCTTCTCTTCTCTTTCTTGTGACAAGGTGCCGGCCAATTCCCTTTTCTCTTTCTCTACTTGTGCCAACTCGGCTGTCTGCACATGCTGGGAGGCTGGCATGTTGGCTTTGCCTTTAAGTGAGGTAACTTCCTTCCGCAATTGGTCTATTAAAAAGCCCTGTGGGTTTGTTTCCCCAGTGTCTTTCCCTTTGATTTGATCCTAGAGACCGCGTATTCGATTTTCTTGGGCTCGGGCACTTTCCTGCTCATTCTTCAGGGTATTCCTCATCTGTTCATGCTTTTTCTCGAGTTTCCTCAGTGCAATGGTAGCCCGCATTACCTCATCCTTTAGCATATCAGCTACAACCTGAAACAGGTTACACATATCAGTTGCTGGCACCTTAGTCATGTCAATTGCATGTTGGAGTACCCGGTAGCTAGTGGCGCCTGTGTCAGGGTCCAAAAGGGCTTCAGCCATAGACAATACCAGGTGCTCAGTATCCACATTCATGGTAGCGGCAATCCTGGTGTGATACTTTTCTACATACCCCTCTAGCTCAGTTTTGTATTTATCTCTGATTATCCTATTTTTCTTGATCCTTTCGGCTGCCACTGATGAATTATAGTCCCCCATGGCCTGTGATACCTCAGTGAAGTCGGAGGAGGTGGTGTTGTCCCTCAACACTTTGATGTCAAGTGGCACATATGGTATGAACGGTTCAAGCAGTTGTTCCTCTCCTATAATTTCGGCCTCACTTGAGACTGTTTTTTGTTTTTTACGAGAGGGAGAACCTATTCCTGAAGGACCAACTTCTTCTTCTTGGCCTTTGTTGATGCCTTCCTCTTCCCCTGTGGCAGATGAATCTGTCTCCATCTGCGAAACCAAAGGCCAAATTTCCATGTTAGCCTTCCACTCTATAAACGGTCTTGGTTCATGTGCATAAGGTGCGGACCGATTCCTCTTTCTTCTGTTTGAAATAATCTCCCGAGGATCATAAGCCCAAGTCTTCCCCTGTCTTAGGTCCATACCCTGCAATAGCTTTTCGACAATGGGAAGGGCGTGTCTGGAATTCACGACGAACGGGCCGATTTGGGTAGGAAGCCTCAGTATGTAACCTTTCTTAGCGGGGACAAAGTGGAGTTGGTCATCCTTGAGGGCTTGCCGAATATACTCTAGAGCATAAACTCGTTGGGTGGGAAACACTGGTAGCAGGTAAGGGGCGACCTCGGCTCCATAGACCCGAATTTCAGTATAGTTATCAGAGAGATACCAGTCCCCGGTGCTCTGGATTTTACCAGCTTGCAGCCAGTTCTTCATTTCAGGAAAAACCCTAGGTGAGGGCGAACCATGAATGATGGTGTAAGCAATGGACATGAAATCATTCAGGAAGCTAGAGTAACCCACCCCTTTTGGCAATTGGCGCACTGCAGAGTTCCAGTCAAAAACAGGTCGGGGCTGAGAATTGACCTCGTATACCCTATCCAAGCCCAAACGCTCGAACCTATCAGCATGCTGATACAAGAAAAGATAGAACACCAATGAATAGAAACGAAAATGACTGGTTTCGGGAAGTTCTTGGAACTGGGTGTGGATGCTGGCAGATAAGTAACCCGGGATATCTAGGACAACCCCCTTCTGAGACATTAACCACAGAAAGAAAACACATACTTTGGAGGTTTCCCCCAACCCGCCTACACCTAACAGACCCGCAATGAGCGCAAGGATGGGTTGTACTTCCTCCTTAAATAGGTTTAATGGGAGGAGTTCCGTACCGGGAAGGGTAGTAGCCTGGCTGCTGGAAATAGAAGCAATGAAGCTTTTTTGATGCTCCCATGGCGATTTGGTAAACTGGGAAGTTAAAGCTTCATCGCTGAAAGCAGTGTAGGTGGCGCTAGTGGGAAAACAGAGGGCTTGCTTGATGATGTCGGGTGAAAGGGAGAAAATCTGGTTTCCTTGGGCAGAGGTAAACGTGCCTCAGTCTTCATCGTAGGCGTCTCTGAGCTAGTAGATGAACTCGACCACCAGGAAGACTGGGGGGGTAATCTGATGGTAAAAGCCTAACACAAGCACCCGGTATTGATCCCTATTATGAACATGACGTGAAAAAAGCTCAGGCCTTATACTGCTAATGGGGAAAGGGTATTGGTGATCGCAGATTCCAGCTTGCTGGTCGATGAAAGGCTCAAACCCGGGAGGGTTTCTGGTTTCTCGGACCTGGGGAGTTTCTGGTTCATTTTTCTTGGGTGTCCCCCTTCTCATGACTGACATATGAAATCTGAAAGGAGAAACGAAAGGAAAACAGAGGGAATGAATGGGATGGAGTACCTGTACAGTAGGTAAATTTTCTTGGGAAGGGGTAGTCTGGTGATGATTGGGTAGACCTGGCACTTGTTCCCGCTTTGTATATACCGTAACTGGAAGACCTAAGACTTTTACTGCAGTAAAATACGGGAAACTGCTACCTGAGACTGGTAATTCTGAGGTGAAAATGGGTAGAGGTGAAATAAGTAGGGCAAGTGTCGTAAGGACACTGACAGTGGGGCACGCGGCATGTAGGGATTGGCTGTTGGTTGTGGAGAGGTGAACACCGCGTGCCAGGCTTAATATTGGTACGGGCCTCAGTACCAGCTTACCTACAAACTTTATCTTACCTTTCTGCCGTGTAACACCATTTGATACTTTGAAACATATCATTCACAAAGCAAATTGAATACATACCCTACCAGTCGTAAGGGCCCACATTGCGTTTTCCACGTCACTATACTTCGTGCTCAGGCATTGCCACCTCCTTCTAGCCTTTGGTCCCCACCACGCCACGCTATCACAATTCCATGGGGGTATGGGTCTCTTCACTCCCTCGCTGCTCGACCCCCTCGGAATTTCCCTTGTGTGCATATTCAAAAAGCGGCAATTCTTTTAATATATTTTCTCTGCGCTCTTCGTACCACATAATTGCACCTTTTATATTTCCGCTACCCCTTTTTCACTTTATACCTCAACCTTCGTATTATTTCTGCTTCTAGTTTTTAGGCACGTGACTCTTCTTACTTAGTTTCACTTTGACCAACTCTTCAAGTATTTCACCATTTGATATAATGTTCGATGCATGGCTTATCACCTTTCAGTAAACTAACGACTTATGTTAAATATTGAACAACATTGGCTCCACTTGGGGACGGCACGTTCATCCTTGAATGTGTCGAGAACTACGCAGACCACCTGTTTGTATTCTGTGAATGCCACTTCTCATCCCTTTGGACTCTTTACCTCTTCTCTTCATGATTCATCAACAAACACACATTATTCAAACAACGATTAAAAACAGGAAATAATATACAATATGGTACATCAGGCTTTCTCGGCCCGGATCAGTATTGGAAATAAAGCTTGAGGAATTGACCATTAACAGGGGCATCCAGCAAATCTCCCTACAAATTCTCCAACCTAAAAGTATTGTTGCCACCTTGTTCTGCAATTTTGAAAGGGCCGAACCAGAGGGGATCAAATTTTCCGTGCTTCCCTCTATCTGCCCTTCGGATGTCCCATCTGAGCACCAGATCTCCCACCTGTAACTTTCTATCTTTGGCATGTTGGTCAAAAATATCCTTCATTTTCTCCTGATATTCGATTAGCTTCTGACTCACCTTATTTCGTGTTTCTTCTAGCTCCACCAACTGATTAATCCTCCTAGTTACATCGTCAGGCTCCTCCTGATTTTCTTGCATGAACCGAGCTACCGGTAAAGCCAGCTGCATAGGAAAAACTGCTGCTCTCCTATAAACTAGTTCGTATGGAGACTTCCCAGTTGCCCTCTTGCTAGTAATTCGGTTTTCCCACAGGGCGAATTTCAGCTAAGAATCCCAATTCTTCTGATTCTCGTTGACAATATTATTTAGTGCTTGGACTAGAGTTTTATTTGAGGACTCCGCGAGGCCGTTCCCTTGGGGATAATAAGCCATAGAGTGACCCAGCGCAATATTATACTACTGGCAGAAGTTGACGAATTTTGTGGATTTAAAGGCTTGTGCGTTGTTAGTTACTATCTTAGCAGGACAACCAAATTTGGATATGATGTGTTCCTCCATGAATTTTATTACCACAACGTCAGTTGCATTCCTAGAAGGTATAGCTTCCACCCATTTGGTAAAATAGTCTATGGTGGTCAATATCCACCTATGCTGACCGCTTAATGGGGGGTGTATTTATCCAATGAAGTCAATTCCCCACTGCTGGAATGGCTCATCTACATGGACTGGTATCATGGGGAGAGGCGCGAGCTTCTGTCTCTCTACGAACCTTTGGCACTTCTCGCAGGCTCTAACTCGAGTGAACACGTCTCCAAATATTTTAGGCCAGAAAAAACCAGCCTTCAGAATCTTGTGAGCAGTAGCCCTCCAACTATAATGGCCTCCACAGATTCCTTCATGAAACTTAGCCATTATATTCTTCACCTCTTATTCTGTAATACACAGGAGTAGGATACCAGACGGGTCTCACCAATACAAACGACCATTCGCAATGATATACTTTTGCGACCTCAACCTCAGCAATCTGTACTTAGTTTTGTCACAACTGGGTGGGAAACTGAGGGTTAGAAGGTACTCTACCATCTCTTTGTACCATGGGCTGATAAGGTACTTCATATGTATCTTCTGGGAGGCTATTTCTATTCCTTGTGCTTCCTCCTTTGCTCCAGAATCTTCATTTGCTGTCATAGACAAATTGATACCCAATGCCTGGCAATTCAATTCAGAGAGGATCTTGGCTAAACCTTGCCCCTTGATTAATTTGGCTGGACGGATATCTAGCTCATATTCCTGTATTTTGGCTATCCATTTTCCTCTTTTTCCTTCACTGTCCCCCTGGATAAGAATGTCTTTAATAGTTGCTGTAGGAACAAATGCGATGACATGGGACTGCAAAACATACATATAGAAAGCTTTGAGAGACTTCACCAGAGCGTACGCTTGCTTTTCTAATATGTTATATTTCAGCTTAGCATCCCGAAGCACCTGACTAAAAAAGGCAATAGGTTGTTCATACCCCTCTTCATTTTTCTGCAACAAAACTCCAGCTACTGTATGAGGGGATGCGAAGGAGAAGATCATAAACAGTTTGGCATAATCTGGCCCGGCTAACACAGGGGCTTCAACGAATGCATTTTTAATTCTGGCAAAGGCTTCTCTCGACTCTGGTGACCATTTCACCTCATTTTTCTTTTTTAGCATATCAGTTATGTGCCTAACTATCTCAGCATAGTTAGGGATGAACCTCCTTAGGAAGTTTATACGTCCTAGGAACACCTGAACTTCCTTCTTATTTCTGGGCAAGGCAATGCCGTTTATGACTTCCACTCTTTTAGGATCTATCTTTACTCCATCTTTGGTTACGATGTGTCCCAAAAGCTTGCCCTCTTCTAGTGCGAACAAAGACTTCTGTGGGTTAAGGGAGAGGCCATACTTTCTACACTTCTCAAAGGTTCTACGTAGGTGTTTTATGTGCTCTGTATCATCCTTTGAAAACACAGTAATTTCGTCCAGATATACCACCACGAACTGGTCCTGTTCTCCAATAAAATCAATATCCATGGCCCTCTATAAAGTGGCCCCTGCGTTAATCAGCCCAAAAGGCATTCTGGCATACATAAACGTTCCCCAAGGGGTGGTGAAGGCCGTCTTCTTTTGATCTTCTGGCAACACAACTACCTGATTATACCCAGAGAACCCATCCATCATTGACATCCGGGCAGCCCCTACCACTTTCTGCAATATGTGATCCATCTTGGGCAGTGGGTAATTATCTTTCAATGAAGCCCTGTTCAGGTTCCTAAAATCAACACATAGTCTTATTTCTCCATTCTTCTTCCGTACAGGGACTAGATTCGCTACCCACTCAAAGTACCTCAATGGTACAATGATTTTAGCCTTCAGCAGTTTCTTAATTTCTTTCTCAATAGAAGGTAACAATAGTGGATTTATCTGTCTAAGCTTTTGCTTATGTGGCTTTGCATCTCCCTTCAGTGGAATCTTATGCTGCATAATGCTGACATCAAAGGTTTTTAGGTCTTGATATGACCAAGAAAACACATCCTTGTAGGACTGAAATAACTTCTGATACAACTGTCTATATTCTCCCGGGACCTTCTTAGACAGCTTCACGATTTTAGGGTCAGCCTCAGTGCCCAGGTTCAGGTCCTCTACCTGACTCTCCTCTACAACTTTGTTTGGTTGTAATGAGAGATCATTCTTGTTAAACAACCTTTCTAAAGGTACTAATCCTCGAGGGATGACATTCCCTTTCAGCTGCAGAAATTTATGGCCAGCTACCTTTTCTTCCCACTTCTCTCCAGCAATGTCTTCAGTCTCCACTTCTTCACAAATATCAATCTCCATGTTGGAGAACTCCCCGACTGTTTCCAAGAATCTCTTGACTTGCTCATCATCTTCAAACACCTTCCAGTGTTTTATATTGTCTGGGATCGATGGTCTATATCGTACCTCAATCTCATATCTCAAGAGAGGGTTCTGAGGTGGCCGAAAAGTACTAGCAGCCACTGCTAAAGAATCTGCCATTCTATTTTTCTCCTGAGGCATGAATTGGATATTAAATTCTAGGAAGAAGTTCTCCACCAGATCCCATATTTCATTCCTATAGGCTCTCAGCCTAGGATGTTTAGCTTGGCACTGATTCTTCACCTGCCTGACTACTAGTTCTGAATCTCCTAGAACTTTTAAAATTTGTATGTTCATGCTCCTGGCTATCTGCAACCCAAGTAAGAGTGCTTCATATTCGACCACGTTATTCATGGCTTCATACTCCAGCTTGAAAGATAGAGGCACCCATCTTCCTGCAGGCGAAATCAATAACACCCCAGCTCTGTTTCCTTCTCTAGAGTTGGCTCCATCGAAGTGAAGCGTCCAGATTTCTGATTCGAGACTTTCTTTGAACTGTTCTATCTTGATCTGGAAAAATGATGGTTCATGTGCGTACTCCTAATCTTCCTCAAGCATTAAGCATGATAAATCCCCCTCTCTGCTATAAACCGGAGAATTCACTGAATCATCTACTTTAGTGACTGTCTTAACAAATTTGGTCTCTCTGTACAACCTCCTCTCTTGGCTACCAAATACAGGGATAGTGGCATAGGTCAGATCCAGCTTAATCGATCCCCCAATTTTGGTTCCCAAAGATCTCGATAGTAACATGCCGACACTAGAAAATTTGGCGGAAATTCCGACGGCCAATTCATCACTATTCCGACACATAGTCGTCGCAAGAGCGACAGTTCGAGGGCAGACAAACCGTGGTTTGTCCTGCCATCGCAGTTCCGACGAACGCAAAAAGTGTCGCACTATCGACACCTCTTCCGTCGCTTCCGAACACACGTCACTCTTCCAACGTCTCACAAACCGTCGCGCCTCCGACGTTTGTAAACTGTCGCACTTCCGATGAAATGTGGTTCAACGTTTGGAACGTCGCTCTTCCGACGCCTAAAATCCGTCGTAATTCCGACCCAACGTGGTCCGACGTTTTGGACGTCGCTCTTCCGACGTCTGTAAGATGTCACAATGCCGCAGATATGTGGTCCGACGTTTGGAACGTCGCTCTTCCGACGTTTGTAATCAGTCGCAATTCCGACGATATGTGGTCCGACGTTTGGAACATCGCTCTTCCGACGTTTGTAATCTGTCGCAATTCCGACGAAATGTGGTCCGACGTTTTCATACTGTCTCTCTTCCGACGTTTCTAGGTTGTCGCAGTTCCGACGTCTACAAGGCGTCGGTAGACCGACGGAGGGTTCAATTTAAAAAAAAAAAATTGAAACTTTAAAAGACGAGAAACGCTGTTTTGAATATATTATATGAAGTAAAATAGTCCATGAAAGTGAAATAGCAGTATGTAGAATAGTAAAGCAACAAATAGAGTACCGACGTCCATTGTTCCAAATACAAATTAAAGTACCCAAAACCCTGCAACAGAGAAAAATGAATATGTCCAAAATATAAAAAGACCATCAGACCATATCAATAAACCAGCAACATAGACCAGCATCGCTAGTTTTGAAGGCAGAGTGATAAACATTAATCAATTTTTCACAAGAGAAAAAACGCTGTTTTGAATATATTATATGAAGTAAAACAGTCCATGAAAGTGAAATAGCAGTATGTAGAATATAAAGCAACAGATAGAGTACCGACGGCCATTGTTCCAAATAAAAATTAAAGTACCCAAAACCCTGCAACAGAGAAAAACGAATATGTCCAAAATATAAAAAGACCATCAGACCATATCAATAAACTAGAAACATAGACCAGCATCGCTAGTTTTGAAGGCAGAGTGATAAACATTAATCATTTTTTTTTCACAAGAGAAAAAACGTTGTTTTGAATATATTATATGAAGTAAAACAGTCCATGAAGTTATTACATTTTCACATCTGAAGATTGGAACCCAAATATCCATCGAGAAAAGTGGAAGTCCCACCCCAGACAGTGATAGAAAAATACCCCATGTCACATACAGGGACTTGATATAAAACCCAGTAACGGTCCACATGGAGATTATCGACAATCTGAGAAAGCATCCAAATATGCCAGAGGCATCTATAAGAAAGTGAAATAGCAGTATGTAGAATAGTAAAGCAACAGATAGAGTACCGACGTCCATTGTTCCAAATACAAATTAAAGTACCCAAAATCCTGCAACAGAGAAAAACGCTAATCATGTGAGGAGAGTGATATGTCCAAAATATAAAAATACCATCAGACCATATCAATAAACCAGCAACATAGACCAGCATCGCTAGTTTTGAAGGCAGAGTGATAAACATTAATCATTTTTTTTTCACAAGAAAAAACGTTGTTTTGAATATATTATATGAAGTAAAACAGTCCATGAAGTCATTACATTTTCACATCTGAAGATTGGAACCCAAATATCCATCCAGAAAAGTGGAAGTCCCACCCCAGAAAATGATAGAAAAATACCCATGTCACATACAGGGACATGATATAAAACCCAGTAACGGTCCACATGGAGATTATCGACAATCTGAGAAAGCATCCAAATATGCCCGAGGCATCTATAAGAAAGTGAAATAGCAGTATGTAGAATAGTAAAGCAATAGATAGAGTACCAACGTTCATTGTTCCAAATACAAATTAAAGTACCCAAAATCCTGCAACAGAGAAAAACGCTAATCATGTGAGGAGTGTGATATGTCCAAAATATAAAAAGACCATCAGACCATATCAATAAACCAGCAACATAAACCAGCATCGCTAGTTTTGAAGGCAGAGTGATAAACATTAATCATTTTTTTTTTCACAAGAGAAAAAACGATGTTTTGAATATATTATATGAAGTAAAGCAGTCCATGAAATCATTACATTTTCACATCTGAAGATTGGAACCCAAATATACATCCAGAAAAGTGGAAGTCCCACCCCAGACAGTGATAGAAAAATACCCCATGTCACATACAGGGACTTGATATAAAACCCAGTAACGGTCCACATGGAGATTATCGACAATCTGAGAAAGCATCCAAATATGCTGGAGGCATCTATAAGAAAGTGAAATAGCAGTATGTAGAATAGTAAAGCAACAGATAGAGTACCGACGTCCATTGTTCCAAATACAAATTAAAGTACCCAAAACCCTGCAACAGAGAAAAACGCTAATCATATGAGGAGTGTGATATGTCCAAAATATAAAAAGACCATCAGACCATATCAATAAACCAGCAACATAGACCAGCATCGCTAGTTTTGAAGGCAGAGTGATAAACATTAATCATTTTTTTTTTTTCACAAGAGAAAAAACGATGCTTTGAATATATTGTATGAAGTAAAACAGTCCATGAAGTCATTACATTTTCACATCTTAATATTGGAACCCAAATATCCATCCAGAAAAGTGGAAGTCCCACCCCAGACAATGATAGAAAAATACCCCATGTCACATACAACGACTTGATATAAAACCCAGTAACGGTCCACATGGAGATTATCGACAATCTGAGAAAGCATCCAAATATGCCCGAGGCATCTATAAGAAAGTGAAATAGCAGTATGTAGAATAGTAAAGCAACATATAGAGTACGTGCCGACGTCCATTGTTCCAAATACAAATTAAAGTACCCAAAATCCTTGAACAGAGAAAAACGCTAATCATGTGAGGAGTGTGATATGTCCAAAATATAAAAAGACCATCAGACCATATCAATAAACTAGCAACATAGACTAGCATCGCTAGTTTTGAAGGCAAAATGATAAACATTAATCATTTTTTTTTCGGAAGAGAAAAAACGCTATTTTGAATATATTATATGAAGTAAAACAGTCCATGAAGTCATTACATTTCCACATCTGAAGATTGGAACCCGAATATCCATCCAGAAAAGTGGAAGTCCCACCCCATACAATGATAGAAAAATACCCCATGTCACATACAGGGACATGATATAAAACCCAGTAAGGGTCCACATGGAGATTATCGACAATCTAAGAAAGCATCCAAATATGCCCGAGGCATCTATAAGAAAGTGAAATAGAAGTATGTAGAATAGTAAAGCAACAGATAGAGTACCGACGTCCATTGTTCCAAAAACAAATTAAAGTACCCAAACCCTATCGCATCAAGAAAATGCTAAATCATGTGATAATTCCAAGTAAAGTTAAATTCATTAACATTATGTAATAAAATTACACCTGTAAATGTGCAACATTGCCCCGGCCATACTCTGGCAAATTTGTCATCAAAAAATCAAAAATACGAAGAAGATCGCGCTCATGACATTGGGGAAACCACTGGAACGTTTAATTTACGAATTCAAAAATATTACGTGTCCAAGACAATAAAATAATGGAAAGTGTTCTCCAATTAAGTGGGCCTTGCCAAGCAAGAAAACAAATTAACCAAACTACTCCTCCGGGGGTTCCTCCACGATTCGGCACCATCCTTCGGAAGGTCTAGGATCGCTAGGTGCTACCTCCACATGCATGCCACGGCTCCCCTCCTGAAGGCCCGGCACGTCGGCCGGATTCTTCCTGCTCGCATCTACGGACGGTGCATTCTTCCTCCGTTTAACACCTCCTCGCTACCACAAAGGATCAGCCTGATTCGTGGAAGGAGAGTGCAATCAAAGGAAAATTGCGCAGTGCGCGTCGTGGGAGAAGGTGAACTAGCGGTGGGGAAGCCAGGAGCAGGGGAATCCATACGGTGGCCAGATGCTACAAGCCGACCCCACCCACTCCTAGTATTTGGATATCGACCTAAGTAATAATCACTGGACTGGCCGGAAGTCAACTCTGTTGAG
>JAXQQM020066243.1:0-65372 GCA_034641835.2 Pinus albicaulis | reverse complement strand
GCTGATATTGATATATCATCATATTATAATTTTTTATATTGCAGTGTCTCCATATAAACTGCACTGTATAGCCATGGCTTCCTTTATGTAGTAGTATTTTCTATTTATCACTGACAGAGGCATTGCCTTACTTGAGTGATTATTTCCTCAAGCATGTGTATACATTATTGTTTATATAACCTAATATTATGGCCATTTTTATCTTCACATGTTCATGGCTATAGAATAACACTTTTGCTCCATGTATTGCTCATACATTGTTGCAGTCCCTCATCGGGCACATTTCTGAGGACATATAATTGTGGGAGATTTGTTTAACCACCTTAGAAGGATTTCTTTGGAGCCTCCTCTTGGATTTAGCACTTAGACAAATTTTTCTAAGGGATCCAGGTCTTGGTTTCAATTCTTGTAGCAACCATTACTAGAAAATGCGTTTTCCAGTCATGCCTTGCTAGCTGTTCCAGATTTGGAATATTATAGTGGTATCAAAGCATAATATTGGCTTAGCCTGTGATTCTAAGCCCAAGATATTAGAAGATTGAAGAGGATTAGTTTCATATCATCATATTTCAGATCCATGAAGAACCTCCCCAAGGAGGATAAGCAGAAAGAAGAGGAAGAACCCTGCACTTCCTATTCTCATCGAGAAGGAGACAGAGAAATAAGTAGGAAAAAGACTCCATCTTTTAGAGGAGAAAAAGAAAAGGGGGATAAGCTTAAAAATATTCTTCCTAAATATGAACATATGATTCATGAAGAGTTCAAGGAAATCAGGAGGGCGATATATGGATAATATCCTGGAGGGTTTGATTCGAAAGCAAACTCCAGATTATCACATGAGAAGTGTGAGCAAGCAGTTGCACACCTTAATACACAGCACAGTCACATACCCAGGATTGCCGGAAGAGAGAGGGAAAGAGAAGAAGAGGTTGCTAGGAGGGAAACCCTTAGTGATTTATTGAAAGAGTATGAGTTTCAAACTCAGAAATTCAGAGATCATCTCAGTTTTTCAGAGTTTTGCAAGATGAAGGTGAAAGGAAGAGAGCAACAAGATAGATTTCTTCTATCTATCTTTGAGGGTTCACCTACATGTTCAACCAAAGCTTGGGTGGAGGAGTTAGATACCTTCTTGTAGCAACACCAAATTCTGGAGGATGAAGCCATCAGAATTTCAGCGCTGCATTTGAGAGGTAAGGCTTTTGCCTGGTGGATCTTTGAATCTTTTTCTTTAAGAAATGTAAACATTTCATTTTATGAAAATTTCACTAAGGCATTAGTGGAAATATTTGATAAAAAGATTCATGAGACACACATGGTGGGAGTAAACAAGAAAGCTCAAGAAAAACCCTTGCATGAAAACTTTCACCATACTTTGATGGAAGAGAAGCTTCCAACTCACACTTTTGAGCAAAGGAGCATGGAGATCTCTTTTTCAAAAAGGGATCCAATCATTGGAGAGTTTCCCACTCATAATGCAGAGATTGAGGACAACAACGCTGTTAGATCTAGAGTTTATCTAGCACCTCAAGTAGAGGAAGGAGGAGCTCTTGCTCCAAATAGAGGGATACTTGCATCTTTGCAAGGAAGTCCCCAGGATCTCATGTGTAGAGATCAAGGCACAACTCATGTTCTACCTATGCCATTGTTGAGGAGGTGTGAAACCATGGTGACACAAGGAGGGGATAGGGAGGATGACCATCATGATGTGATGAGGAGCACACATCCCTGTCTGTTTTATGAGGTTGATGCACCTAAGAAGGTGATTGGATTGTGCAATGGAAGCATGGAGAGCTTTCTTCATTCATCTATTCAGTCATCTCTTATTGAGGATGTCTCATTGCATGGAGACATTTTTCTGGGGATACCACTAGATCAGCAGAGGAGGAGGGATGCTTCACATGTTGGGGCACCACTCATGGATTTAAGGAGGGTGGAGACCTCGGTAGAGCTTGATACAACACTGGGAGTCTTAGGTATACTCAAGGAGAGAGGGAGCATTCCCTCAACATCATCAGTACCCACTTCCATTTCAGATTTTGTGCCATGGAAGAAGCAGCAGGGGAAGGACAACAACCTTAAAACTTGCATCTTTGGCATAGGAGATGTCAAAGAGGAGGATTACCATATTACAGATGCTCTTCATCAGAGATCAGCAACGCTGTCACTATGGAGGATAGATCCATATTGGAACTCCCAGCTGTTGGTGGAGTATTCCAAGGATCTTTTCACTTGCATGATCTTGGATGGCTAGTTGCATGAGGAGGGATACTCAATCAGAGATGAGATCATCTACTATCATGGTAGGATCTTCTTTCCTAGAGCTTACAAGCTCAAGGAGAAGTTTCTACAAGCAGCACATATGGATTTCCTTTTCAGCCACACACATTCTATGAGATCATACCACACCATCATGGAGGGGTATTTTTGGATGGGCTTTGAGGAAGAGATATATTAGCATATGAGGAGATGCATGGATTGCATAGAGATGAAGGAGTTAGCACAACCACCTCTATTCTCTTTGAGGATGAGAGGGGACTCATTTATGAGCCACTCCATTTTTATGAGCAGAAAATATGATAAGGGTATTCATTTTTGTTTACATGACCATTTGTATAATGTATATATGCATCCCTTAACCATACATGTGCAGGATGATGCTCCAAGGAGGAGCATTCTTTTCTCTAGACCACATGATCTAGATGAGGCCATAAGCATGATTGATGGCCATTACCTAGGGAGATTTGGGGAAGAGATATATTATGGAGGACATACTCTTTGTACACCTTACATAATTCACTTCCTCCATACTTATGAGGATATTGGAGCAGCAAGCAAGTGGTTGAGAAGCCACTCATTTTATTAGTCTCTATTTCAGTTGAGGGTCAAGCTGCACTGGTTGCACTTGAGGGACCATAGTCCTTCTCATTTGTTGCATATGGCAGCTAGTATGATTCTCATTTTTTCTCCCTATGGCTCTACTATTTTTACGAGGAGCATGCTTGGGAGAAAGACACATTGGGTGAATGTGTCCTTTGAGGGAGAATCCTCCCGCACTATTTGCACTACATGTTCTAAGGGGAGCATGGGAGATGGTATGGCCACTAGAGAAACTCATTTGTTTCCATATGAGGTGAGCCATATGATAAAAGACATGCCATATGTTGATGACTTCCGACTCATCATATATGGAGATACTTGGGCCAACATGATTTGCAACGTTGGGGGAGAGATATTTGGAGGTCTAGTCTTCATCTTGCCACTTGAGGGCAATATTATTACAACCCAAGATCAAAATTTTCTCTACACTTATCATAAGTGGAGAGATGGACAATGTAGGGTAGGCTACATAGTCTACCATGTGCATATTTTCATCCCACCTACTTTGCCGGAGCCAAAGGTGGATAATAGCTTTTAGGAGTTGCCTAGTTGGAAGGTGACTCATTTTGCATGGCTCATAGCTTGGAGAGGGAGGATCCATATGGGAAAGATAGTTCCCATTTTATTTCAGATCCCATTCTTCAAAGGGACCTCTAGACATCACTTTGATATCCTCTTGAGTATTTCACCTTTACATGATGATGTCTTGATAGCTAACTTGCATGCTGAGGAGGGGCAATGTGGAGGCTTGATTGAAGAGATAGCATCACTTTCCTTGGAGGATATCATCATATAGGGATGCTATAGGGAGAGGAGAAGAGAATTCAGTATATCCTTGCACTTGCTTGAGGACAAGCAATCTTTGAGAGGGGAGGACTGTAATATTCCAAAATTTGCAAGCAGCAAATTGGAATATTAATTTTTTCTTATGTCATCTAAGAGATGAATAAAATGGGTAAAAGGCCCATTAGTAGGAATAAAATTCCTCATAGTGTGAAAGGGATCATTGGAGTAGCTTATTTTGCACCTTCCAGTGTGAAAAGGGGCAATTAGCATGAGGACAAGGTCAAGTTTGACCAATTCAACAGCGCTGCCTAAGAGGTGTAGCTTGCATGGGAAGACAACGCAGTTTTGGAGGGAGAAAGATTATTTGTGAAAGAAACCCTAATGTGTGGGGTCCAAGGCAAAGATACATTCACTTGCATAAAAGGAGGAAGAGGCAGCCATAGTGAGACATCTTGGAGCATTTGATCATTTGTCTGCTTAGACATATTTGCAGTCCCAACTGTTCAGCTGAGTTGCAGTGTTGCTTAGCACGAGGGATTCATGTTTAGGATTTCCTCTCCTTCTTGAGAGGCCTATTGAAGGATTGCACTTCATTTTATCCACATATTGGCTCAAGGCCAAACCCATTATTCAGTCATTGCGTTATTTCTGCTGAATTATAACGCAGTGTTGTTGGGTGTTGCAGTGGAGGGGTTCCACAACAACATTCCTTGTCTCATCTTTCAGAGGAGGGAGTCTCTACTCCTTAGGAAGGTTAGTAAGGAAGGTTTCAGAGATAATTTTCATATTTTGGCATCAAGGCCAACAACTCCCATCATAGACAGTGCAGTCCCTCCTCTAGACTGCATTATTTCAGTGCACACTTGTAGTGAGAGGTTGCACCAGCTTCTTAGAGGGAAAGATATTCAGTGCCAAGATCAGCCTTGCATTAAGAGATCCATTGGAGGAGGCTTATTTCAGATTGAGCATCATCTTCAACCATCTCCATGTATTTCTAGTATTGAGTTGTAGCTGTTGCCCAACAACTCCGACATTTCTGCAGATTTTCCATTTTGATGTATATTATAGCCAGTCCTCCCGAGGATTGTGTATTATTGCTGTATTAGTGTTTTCAGGGGTTGAGAGCTTGCTCCCCCTCATTTCTTGAGATGATATTGATATATCATCATATTATCATTTTTTATATTGCAGTGTCTCCATATAAACTGCGTTGTATAGCCATGGCTTCCTTTATGTAGTAGTATTTTCCATTTATCACTGATAGAGGCATTGCCTTACTTGAGTGATTGTTTCCTCAAGAATTTGTATACATTATGGTTGCTATAACCTAATATGATGGCCATTTGTATCTTCACATGTTCATGGCTATAGAATAATGCTGTTGTTCCATGTATTTCTTATACATTGTTGCAGTCCCTCATCGGGCACATTTCTGAGGACATCTAAGTGTGGGAGATCTGTTTAACCACATTAGAAGGATTTATTTGGAGCCTCCTCTTGGATTTAGCACTTAGACACATTTTTCTAAGGGATACAGGTATTGGTTTCAATTCCCGTAGCAGCCATTACTAGAAAATGTGTTTTCCATTAATGCCTTTCTAGTTGTTCCAGATTTGAAATATTACAGCAACAACGTTGTTACATCTAGAGATTATCTAGTGCCTCATGTAGAGGAAGGAGGAGATATTGCTCCAAATAGAGGGATGCTTTCATCTTTGCAAGGAAGTCCCCAGGATCTCATGTGTGGAGATCAAGGCACAACGATGTGCCATTGTTGAGGAGGTGTGAAACCATGGAGACACAAGGAGAAGGTAGGGAGAAGATCCAACATCATGAGATGAGGAGTACACATCCATGTCCATTTATGGAGGTTTTTGTACCTAATAAGGTGATTGGATTGCGCAGTGGAAGCATGGAGATTTTTCTCCATTAATATATTCAGTCATCTCTTGTTTAGGATGTCTCATTGCATGGAGACATTTTGCTGGGGAAACCACTAGATCAGCAGATGAGGATGGATGCTTCACTAGTTGAGGCACCACTCAGTGATTTTAGAGGATTGGGAACCTTGGGAGAGCTTGATACAGCATTGGGAGTCTTGGGTAGACTCAAGGAGAGAGGGAGCATTCCCTCAACATCATCAGTACCCACTTCCATTTCACATTCTGTGTTGTGGCAGAAGTAGAAGGGGAAGGATAGCAACCTTCAAACTTGCATCTTTGGCATGGGATATGTCAAAGAGGAGGATGATCATATGACATATGCTCTTCATGAGAGATCATCAGCGCTGTCACTATGGAGGATAGATCCATATTGGAACTCCTAGCTGTTGGTGGAGTATTCAAAGTATCTTTTCACTTGCATGATCTTGGATGACTAGTTGCATGAGGAGGGATATTCAATCAGATATGGGGTCATCTTCTATCATGGTAGGATATTCTTTCCTAGAGCTTCCAAGCTCAAGGAGAAGTTGCTACATGCAACTCATGAGGATTTCATTTTCAATCCCACTTGTTCTATGAGAGCATACCACACCATCATGGAGGGGTATTTTTGGATGGGATTTGAGGAGGAGATATATCAGCATATGAGGAGATGCAGATGGAGGAGAGTCATGAATATTTTAGAGGGTTAGCACAGCCAACTCTTTTCCCTTTGTAAGTGAGAGGAGACTCACTCATGAGCCACTCCACTTGTATGAGCAGGAGATATGGTAAGGGCATTCATTATTGTTTACATGATTATTTGTATGATGTATGTATGCATCCCTTAACCATACATGTGCAGGATGATGCTCCAAGGAGGAGCATTATTTTTTCTAGACCACATGGTTTAGATGAGGCCATAAGCATGATTGATGGCCTTTCCCTAGGGGGACTTGGGGAAGAGATACATTATGGAGGACATGCTCATTGTACACCTTACATAATTCACTTCCCCCATACTTATGAGGAGATTGGAGCAGCAAGAAAGTGGTTGAAAAACCACTCATTTTATCAGTCTCTATTTCAGTTGAGGGTCAAGCTACGTTGGTTGCACTTGAGGTACCATTTTCCTTCTCATTTGTTGTATATGGAAGCAAGCATGATTCTCATTTTTTCTCCCTATGGTTTTATTATTGTTGTCTTTATGAGGAGCATGCTTGGGATAGAGACACATTGGATGAATGTGTCCTTTGAGGGAGAATCCTCCCACACTTTATGCACTACATGTTCTAATGGGAGCATGGGATATGGTATGGTCACCTTGGAAACACATTTGTTTCCTTATGAGGTGAGCCATATGATGGAGATAATGCCATATGATGATGATTTCCAACTCAACATATATGGGGATATTTGGGCCAGCGTGATTTGCAGCACTGGAGGAGAGGTCTTTGAAGATCTAGTCCTCATATTGCCACTTGGGGGCCATCTTATTATAGCCCAGGATTAACAAACACTCTACACTTATCTTAAGTGGGGATATGGACAGCGTGGGTTAGGCTATTTGGTTTACCATGTGCAAAATTTCATCCCACCTTCTTTGTCGGAGCCAATGGTGGAGGATAGTTTCCAGGAGTTGCGTAGTTGGAAGGTGACTCATTTTGCATGGCTCATAGCTTGCAGATGGAGGATCCATATGGGAAAGATAGTTCCCATTATATTTCAGATCCCATTCTTCAAAGGGACCTCTAAACATCACTTTGCTATCCTCTTGAGTATTTCACCTTTACATGATGATGGCTTGATAACTGACTTGCATGCTGAGGAGGAGCAATGTGGAGGCTCGATTGATGAGATAGCATCACTTTCCTTGGAGGAGATCATGATACATGGATGCTACAGGGAGAGGAGGAGAAAATAATTTAGTGTATCCTTGTACTTGCTTGAGGACAAGCAATCTTTGAGAGGGGAGGACTGTAATATTCCAAAATTTGCAAGCAGCAAATTGGAATATTAATTTTTGCCTATATCATCTGGGAGATGAATAAAATGGGTAAAATTCCCATGAGTAGGAATAAAAACCCTCATATTGTGAAAGGGATCAATGGAGTAGCTTAATTTTTCACCATCTAGTGTGAAAAGGGGCAAATGCATGAAGACAAGGTCAAGTTTGACCAAGTCAACAACGTTGCCTAAGAGGTGTAGCTTGCTTGGGAAGAAAACACAGTTTGAGAGGGAGAAATATTCTTTGTGGAAGAAACCCTAATGTGTGGGGTCCAGGGAAAAGAGGCATTCACTTGCATAAAAGGAGGAAGAGGCAGCCATAGTGAGATATCTTTTGAGCATATTGATTTTGGTCTAGAAGACTACTTTGCATTCTTCGGCTATTCAGCTGAGTTGTAGTGCTGCTTAGCATGAGGGATTCCTGCTTAGGATTTCATCTCCTTCTTGAGAGGCCTCTTGAAGGATTGAAATTCATTTTCTCCACATCTTGGCTCAAGGCCAAAGCCACTTATTCAGTTGTTGCGTTATTTCTACTGAAGTATAACGTAGTGTTGCTGGGTGTTGCAGTGGAGGGGTTCCACAACACCATTCCTTGTCTCATATTTCAGAGGAGGGAGATTCTATTCCTTGGGAAGATTATTAAGGAAGGTTTATAGGGAAAATTTTCATATGTTGGCATCAGGCCAAGCTTCTCCTATCATCAGAAGTGCAGTCCCTTCTCTAGACTGTGTTATTTCAGTGCATACTTGTAGTGAGGGTTTGCACCAGCTTCTTGGAGGGAAAGATCTTCAGTGTTAGGATTAGCCTATCACTTGAGAGATCTATTGGAGGAGGTTAATTTCAGATTAAGCATAATCTTCAACCATCTCCATGTATTTCCAGTATTGAGTTGCAGCTGCTGCCCAGCAACTCTGGCATTTCTGCAGATTTTCCATTTGTACTTGTATTACAGCCAATCCTTCTTAGGATTGTTGTATAGTTATTTTAAGGGATTGAGAGCTTGCTCCCCCAAATTTATTGAGCTATCATTGTCATATAATTTTATTTTCATCTTATATGTTGCAGTGTCTCCTATAGACAACGCTGTCATAGCCTGGATTTATACATATATAGCAGAGATCTTCATTTTCTTGTACATGTGTTGTTGAGGCTTACATTGCTTTACTTGAGTGATTGTTTCCTCAAGAGTGTACTCTTTTGCTGTTATAACATCAATTATTGGCTATTTTTATCTCTACGTATGCTGGCTCATTAAGAATAACGCTGTCACTCCATCTCTTGCTCAAGAATTGTTGCAGTCCCTTCATCAGGCACTTTTTGAGGACATCTAAGTGTGGGAGATCTGTTTAACCCACTTAGAAGGATTTATTTGAAGCCTCCTCTTGGATTTAGGACTTAAATACATTGATATAAGGGATCTAGGTCTTGGTTTCAATTCTTGTAGCAGCCATTATTGTAAAATGCGTTTTCCAGTCATGCCTTGCTAGCTGTTCCAGATTTGGGATATTACATTTTCCCCGAAGTTTGGGGTTTTTCCCGATTAAACATTTATGTTTATGTTTATCATTTGTTGCTGATTATTTTATGTTTATTTCTCGTAGTAATTATTTATCTTCTTCGGTAAATGTTTCTTCAACATTTAGCCTTGCACCTATGAGTTCGAGCCCTTCATAAGCCACCTTAGCGCTTTCTCCTCCTAGCTGCAAAACAAGGCATTTAAAAGCATAGTAAGGTCATGATTAGATGCATGATTAAAATCATGATAAGTAGAACATGAAGTAGACAGAGTGTGTTTATCCATTTGGCCCAGCAATGTGTGATTAGTTTATTTTCCTTTATGCAATTTCAATTCAGAAATTTACTTCATGCAAGATGCCTAGTTTGCTTCCATTTCTTATCATAGCTTAGTGTGTGGATTTATTTCATTGCAGAGTAGTTAGATGTGCTTTCTTGATGTAGAATAGTTCTTTTATTTTTGATAGAGTAATGGCTTTGAATTATTTGTAGCCCTAGATCTAAATTCAGAAGTATGACAAACTTCATTCAAAAACCCTAGGAATAGCACCCTTTCGTAGAGCTCAGACTTAGGATGACATGAGTAGATTGCATCTGCTGTGTGTATAGAATTGTCACTTCCAATTTTTTACGAACCCTAGGTTGATAAATTAAAGTATGGAAGCCTCTAGGAGTTTCAGCATTCTTGGTGCAATGCCAAGGCTCACCACTTTTTTGCGCCATTGTTGGGGAGGTGTCTAGTAGAATATTTTATTTTGTTTAAGTATTCTTTTATTCTTTAATTTTACATTTTGTTTAAAAAATATTGAAAAAAATACAAAAAAATATGATTTTCATGCCTCGTAGGAGTAGGGATAGTCAATGAATTTTTTTACCTAAAACCCCCACATCACCACATAGTCACCCTTCACTCTTCTTCAATGGATATGAGGTTGAACACACCATAGGTGAGCCTTTTGAAAATTTTGAAGAACCTATTGGAGAAGAAGAAGATCTTATTTCATGAGAGGAACCTACTTCACCTATTCAAACCATTGTTGAAACTGAAGCCCAGGGAGCCTTTCCCATTAGAGAGGCATATGGGGAGACTAAAATGAAGAAAATTAGCCCCTCATCCCTTCCACATTTATATGGACTTACCGCTTAATACCCTGACACATTCATGTTTGAATTTTTGTTTTCTGTAGGACCTATGACTATGCCTCAGATGATCAAAAGCTGAAGTTATTCCCATCTACCCTTAAGGATGCAGCCTGGTGTTGGTTCATGGGTCTACCTAGGAACATCATCACTACTTGGGAACAGATGAAATAAACCTTAACAAACAAGTACAAGGACTACTATAGGTCCAAGGAAACTAAGGATGAAATATTCGGGAAGACTCTACGGCGTGATGAATCCCTAGAGGACTATCAAGAGAGGTTCTAGTTAAATTATAGGAGAGCCAATTGTACCCTTGATCTCGGATCACTTAAACTAATAATTCTTCGAGGGATCAGGGAAGGGGTGATAGAAACCATCAATATGTTATAAATATGAGATATCTACTAGCTGCCTTATGAGACAATCAAAATTGTCTTCAGGAACCATTCTAGGGCAGGTAGGAAGAAAGGAAGAGCTAGCCAAAGTACACCAATACCCCTTCCTCTTCCACCTCCATAAAGCATGAGATTGGAAATATGTTGGAGGATTTCAAGAGTGGCATGATTGACACACTTTCCTTGCAAATGGACACAATGCAGGTTAGGAGGAAGAAAGTGGAAGCAGAAAGAGCCTTGACTATATTTTACCCTAGATGTACTAGAAAACACCCTAGAAATGAATTTCCATTAAATGTAATAGATTTTTTCTTAGTCTATGAAGAGAATCATGCCACAGACAAGGGATCATGCCACAGACAAGCGTCCCTCCTTACCTAGACTCAAATTTGTATACCAAGGTGGGGATGTAGGACCAAAGCAGCTTTGTTTCATCAACCAGACAAGGCCTTAAGGCCCTACATCATATTAGTAGGGTATGAAAGGTGCACTTTATTCCTACTATAAAAAAAATCAGAATGAACCTATGCAATCTTGGTACACCCCCACTCCTCCATCCTAGACTACACCTTATACTTGGCCTTACAACCTCCATATCATCCTCAGCCTATGAACCAACCATTTAAGTAGTATGTTCCTCAAAAACCTCAGTGGAACAACCCATCCCAAGGGTGGAGGCCTCAACATAATCAACCACTTGCTATAATTCCTCCACCCCAAACTCAACCTAATAACACTCATGTTGCTCCACCCAAGATGCCTCATATTCCTACATGGCCCAATATGAACCTGAAAAACAGACATGCACATCAGGTTTATAGTGGATAAACATCCTATCCAGCTTATGTTGTGGAGATACAAGAGATTAATCTCAGGTCGGGAAGAGTACTCTTAGACAACCACCCTCCATCTCCACCTGTAGAGGTTGAGGAGGAAAAGGAAGAAAGTAACATTCAGATCCAACAACCTCCTTTTCCTGAGCAGTTGATCCATTCCAATGAGGACACCCCAGAGGAGACCGAACTTTTGGGAGAACTTAAAATTTTGTGTGTAAAAATACCCCTTCTCCAGGCCATCAAGGATGTCCCTATTTACAATAGGCACATCAAGGAAACGTGCTTTAAGAAACCTGAGAGAAAGAAGAAAAACACCCCCACCATCAATGTAGTAGGACAATTGTCCAACTTAATGTTGAGAAGGGTGATCTTTCCAAAGTACCTAGACCCTGGCAGTCCAGTTGTAGATGTACACATAGATGGTGTCATATTCCCTAATACTATGATTGATCTCAGGGCCGCCATAAATGTTATGACCAAGGAAAATATGCTTAAACTCAACCTCCGAGGTACTTTGAGGAAAACCACAACAATTCTACAACTTGCAAATCGATCCACAGTAACTCTGGAAGGAATTTTTGAGGATGTTATGGTTTCAATTAAATCTTGGGAGTATCCTACAGATTTCCTGGTTCTTCATCCAAAAAAAAAGTTTAACAGATATCCTCTCATCTTAGGGAGACCTTGGTTAGCCACTGTCGATGCTTATATTAGTTGTCGGGCTGGAAACATGACTATTAAGAATGGGCCCTTGTCTAAATAGCTGGTATTATATCCTCCAGCCTAGCCTTCCATTGATCATGATCTAACTATATGGTTGGAGGATGAAGAAGAAGATGAAGTATATGATACTACCCCCATTTGTACCATATATGTTTTTCTTAGAGGGGGTCATCTTGATGAAGATGAACTCATCGACCATGTATTTCAAAACTAGTCCCCCACTAATAGATTGCTTGAAAACATAGTCAAAGAATCTGAAAGCCACCCTTGGATGGAACTACACTCAGTTGATTCAACCTTTGAAAGCACCAAGGTTGTGGAGTTTGGCCCATCCAAATCTCTGAAAATTAACTCAAACCTCTCAAATAGAGAAGAAGAGAAGTTATGCCATCTTTTGAAAGAAAACCTCGATGCATTAAAGTGTTGAATTCAAAGAGCAGAGAAAATTGGAACAAATCAAAATTATAGACAGAACAACCATTATTTTGGACATCAAGAAGTATTGCAAAAAAAGAATTTGTTAAATCAATTGGAGACTAAATATCAAGCCTTAGACATTGTTGTCCAAATATTTCACACCAAGTTTAATCTAATAAATCAGAGGGGATTGTTTGGATTAGTAGCTCCAAATGAAAAATTGATCAACTTGGAGGAATACAGCAAAAACATCTACACGATAGCCATTGACAAAGCCAAGTTTTCAGGAATCAAAGGTCATATGACAAGAAAATATTTTCTGGAAGATTTAGATTTAGATTTGATAGTTAAACATGAAATCAAACATATCTTCATCAACAAGCATACTTTTTAGAGAAACATTGAAGTATATGAAGTTTTCAGAAGATTAGTAAATCTGGAAATACTAAATTGGGATAGATGGGATCACTTGTGTGAAGCCATCGAGTAACTTTTGTCTCCAACAACATGCCAACACAACAACACTTTTTGGGGCCACATCATCCACTACTTGCTCATAGACAGTGACATATCACTCATCAGTTTTTGTTTTCCTATTATTTGATACTATTTTTGTAATCACTTCAGATACTTCTAAGTGATATAAATTAGTATAAATAACTCTCCATTCGAGCTATTAAGGGTTGCACCCTTGGATGAGAATTTATAAGAAAAAGTGTATGATATTTTTTATCATTGATGATTAACAAAAGGATTTTGGATTTGTTTCAATCAGTTTGTCTCCTTGTAAGTTTTTCTAGTATTCATTTCACTCTGTTTCATGCATATATTTGATTTTTATGAAGATAAGTAGGTAAGAGAAAACTGTGTTTCAATATATCTTAAATCCTCTGAAGTTATAATCCATTTTAGAGATTGAATTATTAAACTATATGTTTTTATAAGTCCCTCTATATCAATTAATTGTTAGTAACCTTCATAATGTTAAATATATTTTGTTAAGTTGTTAAACATTTTTTGACAGTCTTTCATACTTATGATAAATTAAAAATTCAATCTGAATATTTAACTGATCATATTTTCTTATAGTTTCTTCCTTCACACATGCAAAATTAAATCATTGTTTTGAAGTAAAGTAGCAACCTTTTTCTTAATAGTTAATACTATCAAAATTTCAAAACATTTGTTTGTATTTTATTAATACATTGGTCATCCAAAAATTTATTTTAGAACAAACAAAATATTTTAGGTGCTCTGGCATAATTAATTGACCTAGAATTATCTCAGAGGACAACATAAATGACATATTAATGCACACTCAATAAAATAATGAATATTTATTGTAGTGAATATAAAATTCTTATGGAGTGCTAGAGCTTCCAATGAATGTTCAACCATGAAGGGTTGACTACAAGAGGCTTCGAGGGTTGGGAGCTAGAGCCTGAATTGAGAACTTGTTTGAATGAGAGGGGTTTTGGGGTAAAGGATTCATGTTACCTTTGGCACCTCCTTGCAGACCGATTATGAGAGAAACAAAGGCATCCTTCTTCATTCCATAATCCGTCAGAGCATTTTCCAAATTTAGTTGTTTTACCTCATAAAAGATCGTCGTACTCCCCTATGGAAAACTGTCAACTTATAAATTGTCTGCAAGTGAAGATACAACCTCCCATTCATATACCCATAAGAAAAAATATTTTCTAGCTAGTGTTTTAAAAAATATTGGAATTTTTTAGACCCCGAAATCCCCAGTACCATCCAAATACTAGATCGTTGGATCTAGAGCCAAAAGAAACTGCTTGGACACCAATCATGACTATAAATTTATGTCAAACAATTCTCCAACAATCTCACACCGGTACTTCTATGATCTCACAAGACTGTGAGAACTCTGCGGCAGTTCACTCTGGGTTTGAGTAAATATATCATTGAATTAAGTGATGCATTGGAGAGTGACAATGATTTTGAGGAGTTCCACAACTTCATCAACCACCACACTAACCATCATTTCATGGGAATTATCTGTGATGTTGGGATCATGGTAAGTTGTGACATTTGGGAACACCTCCTCCTTTTACTCCTTTCTGTGCCATGATAAACTGAGAAAATCACAGTAACCTTATGCAGACATTATTTTAATGCGTTCATACACATGGTAGAGTGATATGTCCCCGAATACCCAATGATATCCCTAAAGAAAATCATCAACGTCAACGATGGGAATATTGTAGAGGGTGGTGGAAACCCTAATACTCATGTCATCTAGTCCATCTCGGCACATCCATCTCCAAAATTTTCCTTGTCTAGTACTTCAAAATATAATTTATTGTACCACTTCTTAGAATGAGAAAAATAGAAATGGTATATAACTTATTTTTAATTTATAAATGTATTTTATTGTATATTTTTTTAAGTATTAAAATATGTTAATTAATCCTATGGTGTGTAAAATAGATGGTGAAAGGTTTTTTGTTAAGACATTTCATAGCAAAAAGGTTACTAGTTCGAAACTCCATAGGTAAAAATCTAGTGATGCAAAGGGTTGGTGCGACCTAGGTTGGGTGCGCTCCCCGGGTGGTTTTGACAGCTTAGATGCCCCTAAGTTGTGAAAACTCAAGCCAAAAGTTAGGTGTGCTAGTCATCTCAAGACTCACATTACCTTAAAAAATTCATACTTGGAATATAAATTGTTTATCAAGGAGTATTAAAATACAATAAAGACATTATTAAGATATAATTAGGATGCTACAAAGATGGTAATAAGAGGTTAAGGAGACCCATTAGATGTAATTAAAATATAAACTAAGACACTTCTATAAATTAAATAATTGGTAAATGATACATCCATCCATTATGAGTGTCAATCACTTCATGATACATATTGTGTTGCTAAAACTAAAAAAATCATACAAATTAACTAAATTATACCTTTATCTTAAATTATTATTATGAATTATAAATAGAATTAATATAAAATTTAAACATATGTACATTTAAATAAACATGTAACACAATTCTTAACCATGGATATTCAGCCCCACTTTAAGATGTGTATTCTTAGTATTTTTTTACATAGGCTTTGTTACAATATTATTGGTCAATGTTGAAAAATGTAACTAGGTTCGGTCTTCATTATGACATGTGTAATGTCGAAAAGTAAACAAGAAGTGTGTGTCTAATTTAATTTTCCCTTAATTGAATTGGACAATAAATTGTAATCTTATCTCATAATCACTTGTAATAGTTAACTAAGTGTGATAAACTCAGTTAGCTCATGGAATTCGAGTTGAGGGTGGTTGGTGAGGCATGCAGAGTGATTTTATTTATTTTTAGTCCAAGTTGCAGTTATTGTATTATTTTGATGCATGAGAAATCAGTTAACTCAATTAATTGAGTTAAAATCAGTTTAACTAGTTGAAAGTTATTATTGCACTAGTGAGAGGTCAAATGAATTAAATCAATTTTAATTCACATGCAGTGATATTTCAAGTAACAGATGATTTACTATTAATAGCTTCATGCATGTCAGTTCTAATGAAGACCCAGTTGAGACAAAGGTTAAAGGGATGTTAACTATTAGTTATATTGTTAGAAAAATTCCTTCATGCAATAATACACCCATAGGATTTCCCATGAGCATTGCACAGTTTTGAAGGCTAAAATTCCTAAAGAATAGGGATTTCATTCCACATGAATTGCGAAAGCAAGGCAGATATTGGCTAAATGTTGGTCGATTTTTTCTAGATCAGTGTGAGATAGTTGTGAGAGTGCAATAGACTCTTGTGAGAAGAGTGCATTGTAATTGTTTCATGATTCCTTGGTTGAATATACAATAGAAGATAGAGGGGTTTTGAGCAACAAGATTTCCCTAGGAAAAATATGTGTTGTGGATTGATTTACTTATTTCTTTACTTGGTGTGATTGTGCGATCGTGTTTATTTTCCACAATTAATTTGTAGAAGGATTCAGTATCTTTATTTAGCATATCGCATGATCGGATTGAATCCATTGGTATACGTATTGTTTGTATAATTTCTACATGGTATAAGAGTGCAGTAAATCACTATCGTGGAGAAGAAATTGAGTTTGTGCTGAATAACATTCAAATTTGAAAAAATGTTCTTTGGTGTGACAAGTGGATCAAGATGGCTTTCAATGTCTTGAGATTGAAATATGCACTCGAGGAAAATTCTAATTATATTGCATGGAAATATAGAATTGAGGACAACGGGTTGAAAGAATTCATTGATAATTATATTCCCAAGCCCACAGCAGCAGACGCCGCTCTTCTTGATGCTTGGAAATAAGGTTGCAAAGCCAAGGAGGATATTATTAGAGGGAGTTCGAGATCACATTGTCTCGAGTCTCCATGAAAAAGTGAATCCATAAGCAATGTGGAATACTTTGGTAGATCTGTTTCAGAGTAGCAGTGACCACAAAAAATTGGCATTGAAGGACAAGCTCAAGAAAATCAAAATGGATAAAGGCGACACTATTCTGAAATATTTAACCAAGTTCATCCAATGTCTAGATGAGCTTGGGAGTGTCAAAATTACTGTAGTGGATGATGACTTGGTGAGCCTAGAACTTCTAGGCCTTCCTAAGAGTTGGCATAGTTATCAGGAATCTATCAATGGGAGGTAGAAGCTACTAGATTGGGAGAGACTTTGGTCAGATTTGGTGCAAGAAGAATTCAAGCGGAATATCAGGGATGGATCCTCATCCAAGACAGATGATGAGGAAAATTGTGCCTTGGCTAGTAAGGCAAAGAAGGGGAAGGTAAAGAAATCCTATTCCAAATTTGAGACCGACAAAGAAGGAAAGAAGTGTGAAATATCCAGAGTGAAATGTTTTCACTTTCACGAGCATGGACATTATGCCACTAATTGTCTACAGAAGAAGAACAAGAACAAGAAGGCTTCAGAATCTGCAATGGGTAAGGCTTTGGCTTCACAATTTGAGTTGGACTTCTCACTCATTGTCTAGTGCAATGGGATCAGTGTGGTACTTGGATAGTGGTTCATATTTCCACATGACGGGAGACAAAGAAATTTTTAGTAGCTTGGAGGAGAAGGATCTTTAGATGCATATCGAAATGGGTGATGAAGGGAGGTATAGTGCTACTGGGATTGGTACAGTTACTTTCCAGAGACAATCAAGTAAACCCTTCTTACTAAAATATGTAATGCATGTACCAGGCTTGAAAAATAATTTAGTTTCAGTTGCGATGTTGGAGGATAGAGGATATGATGTGGTTTTCATTGAAGGGAAAGCATTCCTTTGTCACAAAACCATGGAACAAGTCAAGAAGGTTTTGATTCATGTGAATAATCTATACAAACTTTATGTAGATGGTTGCGCAACATTGATGGGTAAAGAAGACAAAATGGTGAGTTGGGATGAGGGTGAGTTATGGCACATGAGATTGGGCCATCTACACCATGGTGATTTGAAGGTCATGCAACATATTTCTACGGGGCTTCCAAAGGGTACTCTTGCGCAGATAGACACATGCAAGGGATGTACCATGGGGAAGTATGCGAAGGCCAATTTTCACGAGAAGGAGAAACAAGCAGTAGAAATCCTTGAGAGATTTCACTCAAACATGTGTGGACCATTCTCTACAACTTCTACAACAAAGCACATGTATTATGTGATTTTTTTTAATGATTTTTCTAGAAAGTTTTGGATCTACTTCATGCGGAAGAGAGATTAGATGTTCTCAAAATTTTGTGAGTTCAAAGCGCTGGTTGAGAAGATACATGGAAGCATGTGAAGGTTCTAAGGAGCGAAAATGGTGGTGAGTACATCTCCAATGAATTCAAGAACTTATGTGCCAAAGAAGGAATTTAGAGAGAGTTGATTTCACCTCATAACCCACAACAGAATGGGGTTTCAGAAAGAAAGAATAGAAAAATTGTGGGTGTGGCACGAGCGATGTTGCATGATCAGGGCCTACCATTGCATTTGTGGTCAGTTGCATGCAACACAACAATATTTGTGCAGAACCATAGTCCTCATCGGATACTTGGAATGAGTACACCAGAGGAGGATTTTTCTGGTAAGAAACCCGATGTTTCATATTTTAAAATTTTTGGCTCATCTATCTATTTCCATGTGACCAAAGATTCCAGAAAGAATCTAGAACTAAAAACTGAGATTGGGATATTTTTGTGGTACACTGATACTCCCCACAACTATCGGGTGTATTTTTCGAACATCAGAATGACTGTTGTCAGAAAATATGTAAAATTTTATGAGGAGAAGACCACGTGATCCCTTGAGAGGGAGCTTGATTTGCATGCAGATGAGGAACTCTTAGTTCCAAAGGATGAACTTCAAGATGTGGAGCAACCACATGTGGAGGATCATGTAGTGGCATAAACCACTCATGTAGAGCCATCCACGAGACATGGTAGGAGGTGCACCACCAAAGCTAACAAACTGAGACTTGATGCTGCAAAACATGTAGGAGCACCTACATCATTGCGCAGACAGAGACGGTCTCCAGACATGTTTACTGATACATGGCTCTTATGAGAAAGTGTATTGTGATAGAACCATCCTCTTTTGAGGAAGAAATGCAACAACCAATTTGGGTTGACGCCATGGTTGAGGAGTATGACTCCATCGTTAGGAACAGTGTATGGGAAGTTGTCCCAAGACTAGTCGGAAAATAAGTGGTTGGATCTAGATGGATCTATAAGGTGAAGAAGACATCAGATGGGAGTGTGGAGAAGTACAAGGGTAGATTTGTAGCCCGAGGATTCTCACAAGTTGAGGGGATTGACTATGAGGAGACTTTTGCACCAGTTGCAAGGTACTCATCGATTAGATCTATCCTTGCACTCTCAGTGCAGATGGGGTGGAAGATACATCAAATGGATGTGAAGAATAATTTTCTTAATGGAGTTATTGAGGAAGAAGTGTACATTTAGCAACCAGAAGGTTTTGAGACCTTTGACGATGAGTCGCATGTGTGCAGACTCAAGACAACACTGTATGGGTTGGAGAAAGCACCTCATGCTTGGTAAACTAGGATTGACAGCTATTTCACTGGGTTGGGCTTCACAAAGAGTGAAGCGGATGTGAACCTATACCAGATTGTGGTTGATGGTAAGATTTTGATTATTGTACTTTATGTTGATGATATTATTTTGACAGGGATGAGCAGCTCATAAATTTTTTCAAAGAGGATATTGTAAGATAGTTTGAGATGAAGGACATGGGACTCCTTCATTATTTCCTTGGTTTGGATATATTCCAGTGGGATGGGGAGATATTTTTTTCTTAAGGAAAGTATGCCAAATAGATTCTAAGGAAGTTCCACATGGAAAGATGTAAACCCATGGATACTCCTCTTGCAGGAAACTGGAGGAAGGAGGATGCTACTTCAGGTGAGGTAGTGGATGCTACTATTTATTGGCAGCTTGTGGGTTCACTCATGTACTTTGTTAACACATGACTAGACATATGCTACACAGTTAACTAGCTTAGTCAAGTTATGGTTAAGCTAACCAAGATCTTTTGGAAGGCAGAGAAGCATGTCTTGAGATATATCGAGGGCACTACAAAGTATGGATTATGGTACAAATGGATAGAGGGAATGAAGCTTCAAGGTTTCACTGATGCAAATTGGGCAGGTAGTCCATCAGACAGAAAGAGCACATCAAGAGGGATCTTCAACATAAGATCGACAACAGTTTCTTGGTACAACAGGAAGAAAAGATCAGTTGCACTTAGTTCAGCCAATGTAGAGTACATGGCAGCCAGTCAGGCTGCATGTGAGGCCATATGGATGAGGAAGATACTTGTTGGTTTGTTTGGTCATCATATGGATCTGATGGTGATACATTATGATAACCAGAGTTGCATAAAACTCTCAGTTAATCCAGTATTCCATGATAGGTCCAAGCATATAGACATCTGGTACCACCATCTCAGAGATTGTGTTCAGAGACACATTATGTTACTTCAGTACATTCTCACAGAGGACCAGGAAGCAACTATTCTGACGAAGGCGCTCGGTAAGAGAAAATTCGAATACCACAGAGGCAGGATTGGGGTAGCTGATAATCCCTTTCTTGTTGAGAGGGAGTGTTGAAAAGTCAACAAGAAATGTGTGTCTAATTTAATTTTCCTTTAATTAAATTGGAAAATAAATTTTAATCTTATCTCATAATCACTTGTAATAGTTAACTGAGTGTGATAAACTCAGTTAACTCATGGAATTAAATTTGAGGGTGGTTGGTGAGGCATGCATAGTGATTCTATTTTTGTTTAGTCCAAGTTGCAGTTATTGTATTAGTTTAATGCATGAAAAATCAGTTAACTCAATTAATTGAGTTAAAATCAATTTAAATAGTTGTAACTGATTGTTGCACTAGTGAGAGGTCAAGTGAATTAAATCAAATTTAATTCACATGCAGTGATCTATCAAGTAACTGATAATTTACTATTAATAGTTGCATGCATGTGAGTTCTGATGAAGACCCAGTTAAGATAGAGGTTAAAGGGATGTTAACTATCAGTTGTATCATTAGAAAACTTCCCGCATGCAGTAATACACCCTTTGGATTTACCATGGGAATTGCACAGTTTTGGAAGGCTAAAATTTCTAAATAATAGGGATTGCATTCGACATGAATTGCGCAAGCAAGGTAGGCTGAGTAGAGGCAGGAAATTGGCTAAGTGTTGGCCGATTTTGTCCAGATCAGTGTGAGACAGTTGTGAGAAAGCAACAGACTCTTGTGAGAAGAGCGCATTGTAATTTTTTTATGATTCCCTGGTTGAATATACAATAGAAGATAGAGGGGTTTTGAGCAGCAAGCTTTCCCCAAGAAAAATATATGTGTTTTGGATTTATTTGCTTATTTCCTTACTTGGTGTGATTGCAAGATCATGTTTATTTTCTGTAATTAATTTGTAGAAGGTTTTAGTATATTTATTTAGAATATCGCATGATTAGATTGAATCCATTGGTATACATATTGTTTGTATGATTTCTACATGAAATTCCTATTTTATATAATTGATGTAAAGAAGAAAATAAAATTATTTTTGTAATGCTTGAATAATGGGTTTCATAATCAAGGAATTTTTATTTATAGTGAAGGCTCCCATTGTGAGTCCTTTAGGGTTAGTCATCAATTCATAAAGTTCATAGAGTCAATGTCAAATTTTGAAGACCCATTTTGGGAATGTAATCCATTGTAAAAGAAAATTTATTAGCCCTCCAAGACCTTGTCACGAGCACTCCTTCATGTCAGGCTAAAGATGCTTCCATAATGGCAAGTCGACTTACCAATAACACAAGTCAACTTATTTTGATGGACGAAAAACTATAAATAGGGAAACTCGGCCTCACTTATAGGATGAATTTGTTCAAGAAATATGAATCAAGAAATAAGTTTGAATTACATAAGGAAGGAAGCCAATAACCAAGCGAAGGAAGGAGGGAAAAAATAAAGGGTATTTTATGATTTGTTTTGGGTTAATCCACTCCACACGTGCGAGGAATAGGTTTTGTCCACTATAGAAGAGGTCGATGTATTACAATCAATTTTTAATGCTATATCAAGGTGAAAGATAAGGTGGATCTCAAGTCGAATTTCCAATGAAGAATTATCCTTCTAGAGCGAGGAAAATCAAGGGTCAAAATTGGTCAATCATACATGCTAGGATTTCTTAATCAGGACTGAAAGTTACAAATCTGTTCCAAGGGACCAAAATTCTGAATGATAACCGAAAAAGAGGAAGAAGCAAGGAGTTTGACTATCATTGACCCAAGGAAGAAGAAAATATTCAAGGAAGCCTTGTGAATTTTCCTTGGAGAGGTTAATAGTGTCAAGGGTCTTGGTCATGGTCTTGGTATTCGTCAAATGAATTTTCTGTAAGAAGAAGAATTTGTTTGGATTTTCCTCTCAATTGGAGAGGTTTTGGCCCTGGAAAATTGTTTATATTTTGTGTCTTATGTCTCTTTATTATTTATGCTTTGGTAGTTTTATATAAATTTATTTCGGATTAATCACATCATTATTTGTAGACCTAATCCTAATGATGTAATTAATCTGAAAGACATTTACCTACATTTTAGATCACAAAAGTCTTATATATAACAACTTTAGTAGTTGTTTTATGAAGAATAACACTATAATAATATCAAAGAGAAGATCTTAATCTAAATAAGTAAAAAAAATTCACAAGAAGTTATCATCAAAAGAGAAATCTCCTAATCCTAACACCCTTGATTTCTCAACATGGTTTCAGAGCTAAGGTGGCAAAATCAAGGAAGGGCATCTTATCAAGGGACACTCAAGCATTCAAGGACCAAAGGACATCAAAGAAAAGTTAGAATATCATCTTTAAGTAAATATCTACAAATAATTTCTAAAACCCTAGATGGAAGAAGAAGTCTCCATCAAAATAAGCCTTGGGATCCTAAAGTCATCATAAAAAGACCACAAAGACCCTAATCAAGTTGAATAAATCTACTTGAAGTCTATCATCCAAGAGAAGAAAGTTAAAGGACATTATCACATCATCAAAAGTTCTAAGGAAATATCTCTCCCAATGAGTTTCATCTCTAAAGGAAACCCTTATCCCTGAAGAAGATCATCCAAGTAACATCAAGACATCAAGGAGTTGTCATCAATCATTATATTTTGAAGAGAACTATCTTAATCAATAAGAAGTTTTATATTACCTATATCATCATAAAATTCAAGGAGGAAACAAGTGGAAGAAGCATCTTAAAAAGTAAGCATATTTATGTCTAAATTTGAGTATGTCAAAATGTCTTTTTGCAAGGAAAGAAACAAGTTGGTTGGGGCTTCAAATTTTCTTTCACGGAAGAAAAGGACAAACATGAATCTCATTGAAAATGAGGTCATGGATCATGCAATAGGTTCAACCACAAAACTGAAAAAGGAATATGCTAAAGTACTTGCAAGATTTATGAAATGGGAAGTAAGGGCTTAAAGGATTCTCATAGAAGCCATCAAGGATCCCCTAATTCCATATTTAACAAAACTTGAAACCTAAAAATAAATGTATCAAAAACCGGTAGAGTTGTTTTTCGTAAACACTGTAGGAGAAGTTATCTCATTAAGGAAATAAATCTACAAGATAATGATATGAAAGGAAGAAGTCATAGCCTCATACTTTATGAGGATATCTCAAATAAGGGATCAACTTCAAGATCTAAGAGAAATAATATTTGACAAGGAGATGACCATCGTATTACTAAATGTACTATCAAAGGATTTTGGTAACTTTACTTCAATTATTTATGGGAAGAAAGAAGTTACTCCATTCCATGATCTATGGTATCTATGAAATATTAAAGAAACCTGACTAAAGGAAAAGACTGATGTGGTATCAAATGAGAAAAATCAAGCATATGCCACAATGAAAAAAAGAAAGGGAATTTTTGGAAATTTTGGTCCTCATAAGAAGAGTAAGAACATGGATAAGATTGAATTTTATGGATTTCAATAATATGGGAATTACAAGAAATTTTTTCCTAATCTCCAGAAGGACAATAACAAAATAGGAAGAGAAGAATCCCATATCATTGAAGAAGTGGAGGAATCTGAAAAGAAGAATTCAAAGACAGAGGAAGTAAAAGATATCTAATATAGTCGAGATAGTTTTCCTCATCTAGTTCTTTACAATTTTTTTTTGTAAGTTATGGCCATCATGATTTTCCAAGGAGTAGGATAGAATGCATCATAAAAGAATTAAAAGCAAAAGCTCATGGAATCATCATAGAGAAGCATGAAAGATAGAGATAATATAAGTCAATGGAAGTCACCTATGAAAGGATATAACTCTCAGTAACCTCATTAGAATCATAAGTGGTACTTATGGGAGAATCTTCATCGGAAGGTTCACCAATTAGAATGAAGCAAGTGTTTCATCGAGAATTCCAACTTGGTGGAATCCATGAAAATATGGTATGAGGTCAACTAGAAGGTCAAGAGATTGAAGTTATTTCTATCAAGGAAGATGCTGAAGGAAGTCTAGATGACCAAAAATAAAAATGAGGTATGTATGCTTTTATTTGATAAATTAGAGTCATGTCATATGGTTGCAGATAAAGACTCTATCTAAAGAGCATGATCAAGAGATAATGACCTTCTCCATTGAAAATATGTAGGAAGGGACGAGTCACAAATTAACTAGATGAAATCAACATAATATGTTCTCATATGAAATATGAGGTGGTTGAAAATAATTGGAGGAACTCTGATTGAAAGTTCCTAGGAATAAAAATGTGTGAAGAAAGAAGGAAAGAGATCGTGGAATATGCAACTATGAATAAGGAAATAAACATCCAAGGACTTAAATATTTGACTATGATATCTCCATGAAAGACATGAAGACTTTGATGAAGTCTGAAAAAGAAATATACCCTTGAAAGCATATGTCTTTTAGAGACGTGTCAATATGTATGTAGGATGTTGATGCAAAC
This sequence comes from Pinus albicaulis, assembly GCA_034641835.2. Classification (NCBI taxonomy): domain Eukaryota; kingdom Viridiplantae; phylum Streptophyta; class Pinopsida; order Pinales; family Pinaceae; genus Pinus; species Pinus albicaulis. The sequence goes on along the minus strand of JAXQQM020066243.1, from coordinate 40,276 downwards.
CGGAAGATGTCACGATGAAGGGCCGTCACAAAGGTAATTTTTATTTAATGTCTGTTTCTTATTTTTGAATAATATGTAGATGGGCTTATGTAGGGCTTGCAAGGGAAGAGTTTTGGATGTCTTCCACAACTGATGATTACGTAGCAGGATGAAAGATCCTTCAGGAAACATGGCATGAAGGAAGGCCATATATGGATTAATGAATCTCTTTCCAAAAAAATGAATGATGACATGAATAACTCATGGAATAAATTGATGGATGGTATGTGCCATATGAATAACTCCCTAAATATGTAGAATTTATGAAAAAGAAGAAATTCATGACATCGAAGGATGGATTTCTACAAATAGTTGGTTGTTCCATGGTCTCCACCTAAAGATTTGTTGGAAGCAAGTCCCTGGCCAAGAGGGAGATTGGTCAAGTCGCTAATTAAGAGGGAGATTGGGTACATTCCTATTTGTAGGAATGGGTACATTCCTTAAGTGGAATGGGTATGTCCTCCCTAAGCTGAGAGGGAGAGATATACACATCATTCTTGTCTTAACTTGGGAAGACTGAATGGAGGATTGGGTAAACATTAGGCATATGATACTCTTTGAGGATGAGTTATGGAATCCAATATAAGAGTATTCGTATAGTACCGATATTATTTGAGGACTAGGAATCCAAGATAAGAATAGTCCTGGTGGAACACACTCTGAGAACCCTGAGTAGAGTATGTTACAAGAGAGACAATGATGAGGGTGTCTATACATCATTAGACTCGCTAGCATTGTGCTCTGATCTTGTGGAGAGATAGAGATGTTAGTCAAGGCCTCACTATGTGACAATTTTGGATGTTATGATTTTATACAAATGGCTTACCAATTCGATTCTTCTTATGAGAATTCTTCAAATTAAGAATGAGCACCTTGTATGGATATCAATAACTCCCTAGTTAAGAGGGAGTGTTGAAAAATGTAACTAGGTTCGGTCTTCATAATGACATGTGTAATTGTGATTTTATGTAATTGATTTAAAGAAGAAAATAAATTATTTTTTAATGCTTGAATCATGGATTTCATGAAGAAGGAATTTTATTTTATAGTCAAGGCTTCCATTGTGATTCCTTTAGGGTTAGTCATCAAGCCATAAAATTCATAGGGTCAATGTCAAAGTTTGAAGACCCATTTTGGGAATGTAATCCATTCTAAAAGAGAATTTATTAGCCTCTGGGACCTTGTCACAAGCTCTCCTTCATATTAGCCTAAGGATGCTTCCAGAATGGCAAGTCGGCTTACCAATAACACAAGTCAACTTATTTCGATGGAAAAATCACTATAAATAGGGAATATCGACCTCACTTGTAGGATGAATTCAGTCAAGCAATATGAATCAAGAAACAAGTGAGAAATACATAAGGAAGAAATCCAATAACCAAGCGAAGGAAGGAGGGAAAAAATCAAGGGTATTTTCTGATATTTTTTGGGTTAATCCACTCCACACGTGCGAGGAGTAGGTTTTTTACACTGTAGAAGAACCTAAGGTATTACAATCAATATTGAAGGTTAGATCAAGGTGAAAGATAACATGGATACCAAGCTAAATTTTCAAGGAATAAGTCTCCTTCTAGAGTGAGGAAAATCAAGGGCCAAAATTGGTCAATAATACGTGCTAGGGTTTCTAAATTTGGACCGAAAGTTGTATATTTGTTCCAAGGGATCAAAATTATGAAGGATAACTGATAAGGAGGAAGATGCAAGGAGTTGACTATCGTTGACTCAAGGAAGAAGAAACTCTTTAAGGAAGCCTTGTGACTTTGTCTTAGAGAGGTTAATAGTGTCAAGGGTCTTGTTCATGGTCTTGGTAATCATCAATTGAAGTTTCTATAATAAGGAGAATTCATTTGGGTTTTCCTCTCAAGTTGGAGAGTTTTTGGCCCAGGAAGATCACCTATATTTTGTGTCTCTTGTCTCTTTATTGTTTATTCTTTGGTAGTTGTTTGATGAAGAATAACACTATAATAAAATCAAAGAGAAGATCCTAATATAAAGAATTAAAAATAATTCACAAGCAATTATCATCAAAAGAGAAATATCCTAATCATAATTCCCTAGATTTCTCAACAACTAGTATTATGTCTTATCAATACCGCATGCCAAAAAAAACCATAAATAATTTAATATGGGATCTGTTCATATGAAAAAAATATCATTAATAAATTTAATCAAAAGAGCAAAAGTTGTTGATTTTCTTAGTGCAATTAGGGTTAGCACAATATTTTTGAAATTCTGATCATTACATTTGATATAGATATTCTTTTAACTTATTATAATATATTATTCAACAATTATACTTCATAAATTCAACCATAAAGAACAATGGAACATCAGAGACCACAACACACAAAATAAGACAAGATTTATCATGGGAAAATCCACAAAGGGGAAAAACCCAACAATCTCTTTCAATAGACAAATTATTCTTGTTCAATGAGAGATACACCTAGGCATATGGTAAAAATTAACCTTCTCCTACAAGTCAAGTCACCCAATATTATCATGCACTTCGTTCTTCTTGTCTAACCTAGAATTTTGGACTTCCTGCAATTGCTAGTTGCCCCAAAAAGATTTCCCCCATGTAACAATTCCCCATAAAATTGTGAACGATGGAGAGAGAGAGAGACTAATACACATGTAAGTTGCAAGAGAGAGAGTAAAAAAAGAGATATTTTGGTCTCCTTCTTTGTCCTACTTTGTCCTTCTTTACCTTCGCTTGCTTGCCCAAAAGTTGTCTTGTGTGAGAGTGCGAATGTGTAAATGGAGGAGGTCAAGCTACCTTTATATATTAATTTTTCTTGGGTGAATGGATGTTCTCTTTTCCGAGACCAATTTGACTTGGAGGAAGTCGAATTATCACTTTTGGAGCCAAAATTTATATTTCAAAATTTTAAATTTTCATCTTTAAAAATTCATAATGGGACTTAGACTCAAAATTAGTTTTCCTTTGACTCCAACATTTATAAATATGATTTACAATGATAAATACAACTACATCAAGTGACCAAATGTACATTATGAAGACCGAACACATTTGTAAGTTCAACACTCTCTCTTAACTAGGGAGGTATTCATAATAATTGTCATAAGTGTTCTCAAATTGAATAAATTTCTCTAAATAAAAAGGTTACCCATCATTACCAACATCATATTCTATCATCAACATCCACTAGTGGCCATATTCAAGGTGGTATCATACCCATGGAAATTCCATCAACTTATCAGGACTCACTCCTTGATAGTGATTGGTCCTCGAATTCCATCACCTCTACCCAGGCCAAAATGTTGAGACCCTTAACTAGCAAGCACTCACACAACTTCCTGGTGAGAAATCTGGGCCAAGAGGTAACCAAACCCCTTCCTAGCTGGTGATCAGATCTAGATGTTGAAGTTACATCACTCCACCCTACTTGGTGTGTGATCAGGGTCCAATACCTCACTCCACCCTTCCTAGTGTGTGAACATGGTCGAGATGTTGAAGGAACTCACTCCACCATGTCTAGTGTGTGATCAGGGTCCAATACGGTCTCACTCCACCATGTCTAGTGTGTGATCATGGTCATACTCCGAGAGACACTTAGCCAACACCTCCTATTGATCCCTCTAGGTCTCCTGGACCCATTAACCCTTTAGGGAGAATGTCCATCTATGTTGCAAACATATCAAGACTCCCTCTCAATCAGATGGGTAATATCAATGAGCCCCAACTTGTCTATGAAGTACACAAACTTGTCTCTCAATAATGACTTCATTAGAACATCAGTTTTTTTCTCATCAGTGGAGATGTACTCAAGCCTAACTGCTCTCGTCTACACCATGTCACAAATGTAGTGGTACTTGATCTCAATATGTTGCACAAAATTATTTGAAATATTCACACAAATTTTATTATCGCATCTACATAAACTTGAAGTTGTACATCTTTGTTTGCTACAAATATCAAGCCATAATCCATTGTACCACTCAAATATCTTAGAATGTGCTTTTTTTCAATCTAATGCCCATGTATTGGTTCAACTTGGAACTGGATCATGTGTTCACAAAAAATCATATGTATGTCTCGGTGTTAACCAAAAACATCAATGAACCAATCAAACATCGATACATAGATGGATCTACCAATCTAGAGACAGAGCCTCTTAGTTTATTCAATTTTATTACCATGGGAGTCACCATGGATTTTCAATCCATAATACCAAACCTATGAAGTATATTTAACATATACTTTCCTTGACCAAGGAATAATTCTCCAAGTTTCTTCCATACTTCTAATCCGAAGTAATATTTCATCAACCCAATATCATTCATACCGAAATAAGAAGCCAAATGCTTCTTGCAATGATTGATAAGAGGCTAAACACTTGTTAGAAACAAGTCATCAACAAATATTAGTAATATCGCACATGTATTATTCGCAACCTTAAATTAAAGGTTTGGATTTGATTCACTCTTGGAAAATCCTAGTCTTGTCATATGGTTTTCGATACGATCATACCAAGCTCTTGGAGCTTGCTTGAGTCCATACAAGGCCTAATTCAACCTGCAAAAATGAGATTCCATTCCAAATACCTCAAATCCATGAGTTTTCTCTATGTACACATCTTCCCCAATCAAACCATTGAGGAAAGTTGTCTTCCTATCCATATGGTGCAATTTCTATCCCAACGAAGCAGTAAGAGAAATGACGGATCTAATAGAGGTGCACCTCAAAACTAGAGAAAAGGGCTCATCATAGTCTTCTCCCTCTTTCTAGGAGACCCCTCTAGCCACAAACCATGCCTTGTATTTTTCAATGCTACCATCTGCAACATGCTTAATATTGTATATCCCCTTGGAATTCACCATTGACTTCCCTTCAGGCATTGGCACACTCTCTCATACATCATTCTTCATGATCGATTGGTACTCTTCATTCATCACTTCCTTCCATACCCGCTGGTTAGCCACTTCTTCATATGTGGAAGGTTCTTCATCAATGATTTTTTTTCATGATAGCCACATAGCTTGAGAACCACTTAGGTTTATTAACCTCTCTATATGTTCCATCAAGAGTTGCATGTCCTTCTACCTCTTTTAATGTGGATCTAAGCCATGCTAGTATCTTCTTGATCTCTAGAACTATGACTATTTTTTTTGGAACTTGAGGCCTTTCTAGACTTATGGTACATTATGTAGAACTCAAATTCTCCTCCTTTGAGGCCTCCTTCTTCAATTCATCCAAGGAATCTATGGATACTTCCTTATACTTCCAATATGCCAATTTCTCGTTGAAGGTGACATCTCAGCTAATCTCAATCCGTCATTGATCTAGAATGTATACTTTGTGAGCCTTTGATGATTTTTTAAATCCAAAAAATATGCCTTTCTTTCCTAAAGGCTCAAGCTTGTTACTCTTATCCTTACGAACATGAATATATATAGGAAAACTAATGATTTTCATGTGACCAACCTCTGGCTTCCTTTTAGGGAAGGCTTCTTCAAGAGTCATACCTTCTTCCATAATGAATCAAAATAGCCCTAGAATCAACTATAATAGATCCCTTGGACCAAACAAGTACTTTTCCATCCACAAACGCAAGTCTATCTCCTTTATCTTCTAAACAAGAAACATAGACAAGATTATTTTTCAAACCTGGTGCAAAAAGAACATAGTTGAGATGTACATTGTTACCAGATTCTAGTTCTATGGATGAATTTCCAACTCCTTTGACCGCATATCTATTATTGTGTCCCAGTTCAATCCTTGAGACAAATTATTTTTTATCATGCTTGAAATATTCCAGAGTGGTCATGTGCCTTGGTGCTCCACTATCTACCACCCACATGTCATCCTCATATACAAAGGAACCTGTCAAATCATAATAGTAAAATAAATCCTTATCACCCTTTACCTTATTTGGTTTTTCATCTTCAACATCTAATGTGGAATCATGTTGCTTCCCTTTTCTCTTCTTGCTATTAGCCAAGTTAGGACTATCTCTCTGGAAGCGTCCATATTCTTGAAAATCATAACATTCGATCTTCAATAAGTCTCTCTTCAACTTAGAGGAAGAAAATCCCTTTCCTAAATTCTTGTGTTCAGGTGAAAAATTATTATTTTCTTTGTTTTTGAAACAATTTGAAATGGCTTGAACTTCCAAATATTTTTGACCTCTAGTCATCAATCTTTCTTCTTCTTGAGAAAATGATGTCCACATTTGTTCAAATGTAGTAGATTCCTCTATCTTGTTCTCAAATTTCATGGAAGAAGCCATAGAAACCAATCTAAAAGAGGGACTTGAATAAAGTGATTTCTAAGGTTTTTGTCAAGGTGATCTCAATGTTCCCTTCTTCCTTCACCAGAGCTCTGATTCTGTGTTTATTTTCTTAGTGCAATTATGGCTAGCACAATATTTCTAAAATTCTGATAATTAGTTTTGATGTATACCTTATTTTAACTTATTCCAATATATCATCCAACAATTATACTTTATAAATTGAAACATAAATAATATTGGAACAGTAGAGATCACATTACACAAAAGAAAACAATATTTACCTTGGGAAAACACACAAAGGGGAAAAACCCAACAATATCTTTCAATAGTGAAATTCTTCTTGTTAATGAGAGATACACCTAGAATTATGGTTAAACCTAACCTTCTCATCCAAGTCAAGTCACCTAATATGATCCTGAACTTCGCTATGCATGTCTGACCTAGAAATTCAACCCTCCTACAATAGCCAGCAGCCCCAAAAAATTTGGCCCTACAACAGTTTCCCCAGAAACGCAAAAAAATTCCCCCGTGCAACAATTGACCCAAAAAAATTAAAACCATAAAGAGATATAATAATTCACATGTGTGAGTTCCAAGAGAGAGAGAAAAGAGATATTCCAACCTCCTTCTTCGTCCTACTTTGTACTTCTTTTCCTTCGCTTTCTTGCCCATAAACTATCTTGTGTGAGAGAATGTGAACACCCAAATGGAGGAGGTTGAACTACCTTTATATAGTATTCTATCTTGGGTGAATAAATGTGTCTCTTGGCCAAGGACGATTTGACTTGGAGGGAAGTCAACTTGTCACTTTTTTATCAGGTGCTCAAACTTATGCTAAAAAATCAAAGTTGTCGAAATGGTGTGGAACTTGAACGACCACATAGATCTCATAATTTTGAATCCGGTGCAACTCATTTAATGGAAAACTAACAGTTTATGCTCCAAGAAACGTGTTCTGTCCACCTTGTCAAACATGCAATTTTTTTTTTTAAATGCAGGAAAGTCGAGTCAGTAGTCCATACAGCTAACTGGGAATGCCTACATGGTAGGGTTACTATGCATGTTGACTTGGTCAATGGTATTCTTCATCGAATCATATTGTGCCAAGTGGCACATTGGTATTGGTTTGATTTGGTGCATTATGATTGGCTGGGTATGTGGCCAACCACATGTTTCCATGTGGCCCAATCGAAGGCCGCCATGTGGTAGCAAGGGAGGACACAAAATTTTCAGTCAAGCCCAAGTGGAGTGGGCGGGGGTTGAACTCACAACCTCCAAGACCGAGCAGAGAGCCTTTACCATTGCGCCCCATGCTTGTTCCTTACAATACAATGGTTTGAATTTCATTTTAATGTCATATCAAATGTGCATTGGGGGTTGGGGCTCGGTGTCTAGCCCCAAACTTGGTCACCGCCGGAGGCGGGACCATGGGCAGGAGGCTAGCCTCATGCCCCTGTCCTTAACCGTAACCAAATTCAACTCCGCCATGTGACAACATTCAACCACCAATTTGGAAGCTCAGAGTTAACCATCTGCCAGCACCAACCATTACACTTAACACTCCACCAATGTGACCATAGTTATGCCAAGCCCAACGGTTAAGTTAATTGTGTGGGGTTTTGGTTTTCTATAGAAAAAAATTATAAACCATAATAGATATGGTTTAAAATCAGGTTTATAAGCATCATTGGGAAAATTTCCGCGCTGACAATTTCGCCCGTTTTTTGGAAAAATTGGTGCTCAGTTAGCTAGATTCTGGGCGGATTTGTAGGATGATGCTGGATTTCTGGGAAAATGTGGAAATAATAGTGGAGAAACTAGGAGAGATCATAAATTGATGATTTTTTGGCCAAATTCGAGGTAGAGAGAGGCTAAACAGGCATTTTTGGGCATTCTGGAGCTGATAGAACATGTTTCAAAGTTGTTTGAACACTGTAAACACATGTAATAATATTTTTTAGCATAATAGAAGAGGGAAAATCCATTGGAAGATGGACCAAGGAGACGTAGCCCGGGGGGGTGAACTCCTTCATCATGTGCTATTGTGTTACTATTTATCATGTTTGTTAGATGTTGTTGTTCAATATTTTTATTATGCTTATTTTCTCATGAAATTCACATAAAAACACATAAAAAATCATGTTAAACTTGAAATTAACCTAATAATACTCAAGAAATTTGTTTATATTCGTAATTGGATCTTAGCACAACAAAAATAATATTCCCATTCAAATTAAGTTGGTATCAGAGCACTAGGTTTACTTGTGCAAGGAGGATTAATTTTTTTTTCAAGTGTTTAAATGCTTACAAGGTTGAAGCTCAAGAGAGGAGAAGGAAAGCTTGTGGGTGTATTTTCTCTAGTTGGAACAAGGAGAAGGAGGGCACAGTTGCCACAATTTCCACCACAAGATTCACCTCTAGTTGTAGTAGAAGCTTCAATAAGCATGTATCATGAAGGAGGAAATGATAACATGTCATAGGATGAGAAGGATTTTAGGAAGGCTTTCTTTTACATGAGAGAGATGGTGAAGGTCCTTTATGAATAGAGGAACACAAGGTTGCAGGGTGAAAGCTCCAGGCCTCCAAGAGGAGAGCCAGGAGGAGGAGGTAATAGAAATGGTGATAAGCCACCATCTACTCCACCATCATCCTCACCACCATCTTCACCTTCATCTTCATCCTATTCCACTACTACAACCCTTACTCATACTCATGAACCTACCTCGAAATGAATTGGTAAACAACCCTTGTTAAAACTTGATATTAAATTTGAGTTGCCTATGTATAATGGTGAAGTGAATTCAGATAAGCTTGAAAATTGGTTTTGTCAGTTGGAGGTCTATTGTAGAATTCAAAACATTCAAGATGATGATACAAAGATATAGGTAGCTTCCTTGAGACTGGAGGGTGCAACACTAGTATGGTGGGAAGCCAAGACACAAGCTGGGATTAAAAAACATGGTAATATCTCACTCTCTTGGTCTAATTTCATTGCATCAATTAAAATAAAATTTTACCCTCTAGCATATATGCAAAAATCCATCATGAACTGGCAAAACTTTAGACAACTTAAGGGTCAAAGTGTCCAATATTACACCCAAGAATTTAGAAAAATATCTCTTATGTTAGGTGTTGATTTGCATTCAAAAAACACATTGTTAAAGTAAATAGGGGGTTTACATAGATACCTAAGGCATACTATACTTATGTTAAATCCCACTATCCTAAATGAGGTTTGTGTGCAAGCCACTCACCTTGAGGCGAGAGGGAAAAATGTTCCAGAAGAGGGTAAAAAGAAGCCATTTAATGGTGAAGAGAAAGGAAAGGGAAAGAAAAATGCATCCGTTAAAAAGGAATGAGATAAAATTACATGAAAACATTGTTCCAAAGATGGTCACGATGAAGACCACTGTTGGAAGCTTCATCCAGAGATGAGGACAAAGAGATTCAACAACAAGGGAATACAAAAAACAGTTGCAACCACTCATCAGGATTTGGGTTCCGACTCAAGTGATGAAACTAAAATTACATCCATGGCTATGAAAGGAAAAGAATCCATTTCTAGCACTAGTTCATCAAATTGTCACACTAGTACTCCAAATGAAGAAACAAGGATTGAATTAGTTCATGTAAGGGTTATTTCAAAACCTACCCAAATCGACACACTATTTTATAGTGGGTCTCAAGCCAATTTGATATCTGAAGACTTAGTCAAGAAACTTAATCTTGAAACCATTCCTCATCAAAAACCATATCCATTGGGTTGGATATGAAATAATAGAAATTTACAGGTTACAAGAAAGTATATTATTTGGTTTACAATCACAACAAACTTCATTGATGAAGTTGAATTAGATGTTGTACCACTTGATATTTCAAGAATTTTTTTGGGTATTCCTTACCTCTATGATAGAAAATATATTTTCTATCACCAGGAAAATAAGTACCACTTATTCAAAAATGATGTGGAGTATATTGTGAGAGATCATCACAAGAAACTAAATATTTCAATAGTTAATGCATGGAAAATGAAAATAATAGTGAATTCAAGAAAGAATTTTTGTGTTTCTTATTATTAAACGAAAGAATGATGTTTATTATGAAGCATTTAAAGGTTGTGATCAAAGGTTGAAATATGATTTTATTGAAGTAGTTAATCAAAATTATGAGATGTTTCAGGAGCCAAAGGGGTTGCCTCCCAAGAGGTGAATCCAACATGAAATACAGTTGCAGCAAGATTGTCCTCTTCCTAACATTGGCATGTATAGGATGTCAGTGATAGAGTGCTAAAATAAAAAATAAAATTCAAGAGTTGTTGGAAAAATGGATCATCTCACCAATTACTTCGCAATGCAGGTCACCTATTGTGTTGGTGCCAAAGAAAGATGGAACATGGCGCATGTGCATAGATTTCTGTGCATTGAACAAGATTACGTTAAAGAACCATTATCCACTTCCTAGAATAGATGATTTACTTGATCAATTGAAATATGAAAAGTATTTTACTTATTTTGACTTAAGGAATGGCTACCACAAAACTAGAATTGTTGAAGGTGATATTTGGAAGACAACATTCAAAACAAAGTAAGGTTTGTTTGAATGGCTTGTTATGCCTTTTGGTTTATGTAATTCTCCTGCTACCTTCATGCGTGTGATGAATGGTATTTTAAGGCCATTTCCTGATGAGTTTGTCATCGTCTACTTAGATGATATCTTAATTTTCATTAAATCACTTGATTAACATGTCATGCATGTAAGAAAATTACTTGATGTCTTAAGGAAATAATAGTTGTTTTTGAAGATGTCAAAATGTGAGTTTGGTAAAACTTCTTTGGTGCACTTGGGGAATATTGTTTGAGGAGGCTAGTTGAGGATATACCCCTCTAAGTTTCAGGTCATTGTGAATTGGCCAATTCCCAAGACAGTCACTGAGGTAAGAAGTTTTTTGGGAGCAGCCCAATATTGGAGGAATTTTATTGCGAACTTCTGTTCTATCTCAACTCCTTTTCATGCATTGACTAGTGTGAAAAAGGTCTTCCAGTGGGGAAGCAAGTAGCAAAACGCATTCGATGCTATGAAATAGAAGATTACTTCAGTCTGAGAACTTGCACTACCGGACTTGAGACAACCCTTTGAGATTGAAACTGATGCAAGCGACTATGCCATGGGCACAATCCTTATGCAACATGGTAAGCCCATTTCATTTCATTCAGAAATTTTCAATGGTGAAGTGCTTAACTATCCTACTTATGAAAAACAAATTTATGCATTGGTTCAAAGTGTGAAAAAGTGGAAACACTACTTGATGGGAAAGGAAACCATCATACACACCACTCACCAGCCATTGCAATACTTGCAATCGCAAACTAAGTTGCAACAATCAAGGCACTTGGTAATTAGGTATAAGAAAGGTATTTACAACAAGGTTGTTGATATGATTTATGGGCCTATTATTAGTGCAACTACTTTACTCAAGCATAATTATGTTTTTCATGAAAGTTATGTTGAGAAATATGTGTGTGATAATGACTTTGAAGATGTTTATGCAAGATTGAGTCAAGGAAACCAAGTAGAGGAATTGGATTATCATGTACATAATAACTTGTTGTATCATTTGGGCGATCTTTGTATTCCACAAGGGGAGAGATTCAACGTCATAATGGAAGCACACATTTCTCTTATTGATGGACATTTCGATGTAAGAAAAACAATGGCACATCTTCATAGGTGTTGTTATTGGCCTCGAATGCTTGAAAGTGTGTCACTTTTCATTAAAGGTTGTTAATTATGTGCAGTCAATAAGCCTAGAAATAGGAAGTTAGGATTGTACACACTACTTCTTGTACCTTCACATCCATGGGAGAGTGTTTCTGTAATATTCCTAAATTAGCATGCAGCTAATTGGAATATTAATTTTTCTCTTGACATGTAGTTAGATGAATAAATGGGTAGGAAGGCCCATAAATATTTTAAGTAGGAATAAAATACCTCTTAATGTGAAAAGGGATCATATTCATAGCTGGATTAAGCACCCTCATGTGTGAACAAGGACTAATGCATGTGGACAAGGTCAAGTTTGACCAAGTCAACAACGCTGGTATGGGAGGAGTGGATCATCAATGGAGATAGCGCAGTGTGAACGGAAGGAATATTCCATGATGGTGGAAACCCTAATGAGTGGGACCCAAGGAGAGAAGGATCAATTTTTTTTTATAAGGAGGGAAAGGCAGCCATAGTGAGGCATGTTATTGATTATTGATTTTATGGTCTGCATGACTATTTTTCATTCTTGAGCTGTTTAGTTGATATTGTTGTGTTGTTTATCACCAGGTGTTCCCGAGCGGGAATCCCATATCCTTTCTTAAGAGGCCTCTTGGGGGAGAATTTCACCTCATTTTCCACACTCAGGCTTAATGCCAAGATTTAGCCTTCAGCTACAACATAGTTTCTTCAGAGTATTGTGTTGTGTTGCAGGGTGTTGCAGTGCAGGGTTCAGAAACCCACTTTCGGAGCTAGTTTTTCATAGGAGGAAGGATTACTCCTCTTGGGAGATCAAATATGAAGATTCTTGAGCAAATTTCACATATTGAAACTATGCCAACATATTCCCCATCATCTACAACACAGTATCCCTCTTTGATTACATTATTTCAGTGAGCATTTGCAGTGGGGGTTTCAGTTCTTGATTGGGAGGGTGAGATCTTCAGTGTTAGGATCAGCCTTACACTTGAAGGATATATTGAAGGAGATATATTTACTATGTATTATCTACAACCATATTCATCCAATTATTTAGTAGTAGCTTCTATTAAGCCCTAGGGCTGCATTTCGACATTTTGATATTTTTGTATATTTCAGGAAACCCTTCCCAGCTTATCTTGGAATGGTGTAAAAGAGACTAGATATCATTTTTTTAGCTTTCTTGAGTAATATATCAGCAGATCCATTTGTCTTTCTGTTTATGTAGTATAAAACCTCATTAAAACTGCGTTGTTACTTGCTTCAGAATTTTTGTGTTGCAGTAGCCATGGGGTTGTAGTGTTTTTGGGGTTTTCTAAGCTTGGGAGGCTTGTTTAACTAAGCAAAAATGATTTTTTTTCAGATCTCCTTGCATATATGGTTGATATTATGTATAAAAAAATGGATACATGGGCTATTATTCACTGTTATAACATAATTTTATAAAAAATGTTTTTTTGGTGCCTACATTGTTGATTTTCCCATTTGGGAATATTACAGTGGTATCAGAGCATAATCTTGGCTCAACCTGTGAATTTCAAGCCAATATGATATAAGAAGAAAAAGAGCAGAAAATGAGGTCTAAAAATGATGGAAGGAATGAGCATTGTCTCATCACTTTTCAGATCTATGAAGAACCTCTCCAGGGAGGTCAAGCAGATGAAAGAGGAAAGATGCAATGAAACCTTTAAAGGGTTTCAAGATGAGGAAGGCCATGTACTTCCTACCAGAAAAATTAAGAACAGTTATTGCATAAAGCTCCAAAGGAATATACTATGCCCTTTTCTTTTGGAGGAGAAGACAAGAGGCATGGAGATGGAGGGCACTTGGAACATGAAATTCTAAGTGAATACTTGGTAGAATATAAGTCTCAACCTATAGCTTTCAAGGAGAATCTAACTCTCCCACAGTTCATTCAGCTAGAAGAAGAAAGGAGGCCTTGCCACAATAGGAAAATAAATGGCAATATATTTCTATTGTTTATCTTTGATGGGTCATCCACATGTAGAGCAAGGGCTTGGGGAATGAAGTTGGATGCATTCTTCCTACTACATCTAGTGGTGGAAAGAGAAGTTGTTGAGATTGCAACATTACACCTTGAGGGTGAAGCAAACATTTGGTGGTTCAGCCATTTGAGTCATGCAAGAGTGGCTACATTTGCATATTTTCTCAAAGGTTGATCAAGAAATTTGACAAGAAGAAATTAGAGGAGAAGAGGCCTTCACCATCACTTACTGCAGGAGCACTTGCATCAGGAGAAAGAACCCTGGCACCTTTGCAAAGTGGTCTTGATCTCTTACCATTTAGAGCCCCATGCACTATTCTGGAGATCCATGAGGAGGAGGAGACTTGTACCAGCGCTGATACAACCATAGAGGAGTAACCATCATCATAAGTAGTTGGGAAAGTCATCACAACAGAGGAATGAACCCTTGTAGCAGTACAAGATGTTCCCAAGATTTACTAAGGTATGCATATGTTTCCACTTTCTGGTATTTCAGTGCATCTTATGGCGGGTTGTGCGAATATTCCATTGCATGACCAAGGGTCAAAGCATATTGCTGATTTGGAGCAGCGGACTATCACTGCACTGAGTAGCCCTAAGTTGTTCAAGGAGAGGATAAAAAATCATCCTAGTTATTCATTATTGATATAAACACAACCGATGGGGTTGGAGTGTGGATTCCTAGAGGATATGATGAGAATTGTCCTAAACAATCCAATGCATAACTATATGTTCAACATTGACCATGGGAATGAGACATCAAATGCACCATTATGGAGAACAACAACCCTGTCATTGAGCAGCAGTGATGATTTGGGAGCCCAAATATTATTGAAGCATTCTGATGACCATTTTACTTATATGATATTGGATGGGAAGATGATTTATGAGAGGTATATTATATTTCATTGTTGTGATGGATCCTTCTTAATGAGCATGTCACAGCTCAATGAGAAGCCTTTTCCTTCAGCATACTTGGGTCCCTATGGATTCAACATGGTCATTGATGAGTGGTATTCACTTTCGGATCTCCAAGATATTGCATTTCAACATCCCATCAAATCAAGGAATAGAAATTGTTTGGAATGGCCTTGATCCATTTGGTGAAGTAATCTGTACCTGTCAAGATCCATCGATGTTGTGCTGATGATGCGGGATGGATTTCCCCTATGAAATTGAGTCCCCACTACTGAAAGGGAGCATTTACTGAAACTGGTTTCAAAGGAAGAGGAAGCAGTTTCCTTTTTCCTTGGAAAATTTGACATTCATGGCAGCTCATAACTGTTTTGTACAAATCTAAAAATAAAGTGGACCAATAATATCCTGCTCTCAACACTTTGTTAGCTATAGTTTTCCAAAACAAATGACCACCACAATCACCTTTGTGAAATTCATGCATTACTTGTTGAGCCTCATCTTCAACCAAACAATTAAGCAGAATACCTCCTGGAGCTTTCCAATAAAGAGCAATGTTTAAAATACAGAATTTAGCAGACTTAAGTTTCAGTGATCTACCTTTGCTTCTAGACATCCTAGGAGGTGGTGAAAGGTGCTGAATAACATAAACTATGTATGAATACCATGGGGATTGTAGAAAAATGTCTGAAACCAGAACAAGAAAACCTTCATCCTCATCTTCTGACATTATTGTTATGAGATTTATATCCAGGGCACGTAGGTTTGATTGGGCCATTAGTTTCACCAAGCCTTGTCCTTTGATCAACTTTGTGGGTTTGATCTCCAAATCATATTCCAACATTGCTGCTATCCACTTACCTCTTCGACCTTCCAGATCAGTTTGCATCAGGACATCTTTCACTGTTGCATTAGGAACATATGCTATAGTATGTGAATTCAAAATGTATACTCTAAAATCCTTCAATCCTTTAATACAGGCCAATGCTTTTTTCTCAATGATATTATACCGAAAAGTAGCATCACGAATGGTCTTATTGAAAAATGCAATGGGTTGTTCTATCTGATCTCTCTTTTGCATCAAAACCGCAGCTATAGTATGCTCTGATGCAAATGAAAATATAATGAAGTCTTGAGTGTAATCAGGAATAATCAAGATTGGGGCATTGGATAGAGAAAAATTTACCAAATTAAATGACTTGATAGCCTCCTCACTCCATTTGACAGCGCTATCCTTCTTCAACATGTTAGTAATTTCTCTTAAATGTTCATCCAAATTGGGTATAAATATGTGCAAGAAGTTCATCTTACCATTAAATGCCTAAATCTCCTATTTGTATCATGGAAGGTCAATATGTTGAATTACCTCCACTTTTGCAGGATCAATGTGGATACCATCTTTAGAGATGATGTGTCCCAGCAGCCTGCCTTCATCAATAGCAAACAGACTTTTCTTCGGATTGAGAGAAATCCCAAACTTTCTGCATCACTGAAAGACAATCCTCAAGTGGTGCAAATTTTCATCATCAGAACTAGAAAACACTGTCAGATCATCCAAATAAACAACAAGAAAAACATCCTTTTCATTGGCAAAAGAAATTTCCATTGCTCGCTGGAAAGTGGCTTAGCATTCTTCAGCCCAAATGGAATTTTTGCATATTGGAAAGTTCGCAAAGGTGTTGTGAAAGCAGTTTTGTCTTGGTATTTTTCATGCACCAAGATCTGATTATAGCTTGAGTAGCCATCGAGTAGTGACATCCTTGATGCTCCAACTACTCTCTGCAGAATATGGTCCATCTTCGGAAGTGGATAGTTATCCTTTAATTAGGCTTTATTTAGATTCTGGAAATCTATGCACAACCTTATTTCTCCTGTCTTTTTACGTACTAGGACCAAATTTGAAATCCAATCAGAAAATCTAATTAGGACAATGATACCGGCTTTATACAATCTGTTTACCTCTTTTTCAATGGATGGCAGCAGCTTTGGGTTGATCCTTCTCAGCTTCTGTCTAAATGGCTTCTGATACGGCTTGATGGGAATAGTATGTTGAATTATATTTTTGTCATACACCTTCAAATCTAAATAATCCCACGCAAACACGTCAGAGAATTCAGAAAGTAATTTAACATATTATTCCTTTACCTCAGGGGACAATGCTTTTGATAACTTCACAAGCTTAGGCTTGTCAGTTGTTCCAAGGTTCACATCTTCAAATCCTTTATCACTAGGCACCAAGCTTGGTTTCTTTCCGACATCATCTTGATCAAAAAGCTCCTCTAAAGGTATGAGACCTCTAGGAATTACATTGTCTTTCAGCTGCAATATGTCCATCAGATTTGCTTCGATTTCTTGATCATCAACCTCATAATCACCTTCTATGGGAGTATCCTTGAATTTTCCTTCACTCTGCAAAAAATCATTTATTTCATTGTCATCCCAAAACACTTGCCAATACCTTAAATTATCCAGAACAGCAGGCCGATGTTTGACATAAATTTCAAACTTGTTGCTGGAATTCATTGGAATCTTCAAATTGCTTGTAGTAGTGGCAAGAAAATCTTCAATAAGATTCTGCATTCGGGGTACTGCTGTCAAAGTGTATTCAGAAAATTTCCTCAAGATGTCTAGGACTGCATTTCTGTAGGCCCTCAATTGCAGATGCTTTGCTTGATACTCTCCTTTTACCTGTTTGATTATCAACTCAGAATCTCCATAGACATAAATCTTCTTTGCCTTTAGCTTCTACAAAATTTTCAAACCTGCAATCAAAGCCTCATAATCCGCTTCATTGTTAGAGCAGTCAAAAGAAAAATTGTAAGCACACACTCTAACATTACTAAGAACTTTCTCAGGCTGGCAAACTGATCCAGGTGGATATTGGTGGTCACCCGCTTATTCCACTTGGGGCTCCACCATTGTCTATTTCAGTTTTTCATTTTCGGCACAGTTTACTATTTTTAGCAGTTTTTTCGGGTCCTAAACTTCCGGAGCCGTTTTGAGGCCCTAAACGACGTTTTTTGGGAAAACGGAGGGCAAAATGGGTCCATGGACCGATGTTGCCCATTCCAAATTTGTAGTCCTCGGATAGATCTTTCTAACGAGGTATGGTACGCGTCAAACGGAGATCGTATGCCAAAGTTACGCCCCTGAGAAGTTGAAACACCAATTTACCCAAACGGGGCCCATAGTTTTGGCGCTTCATCTCCTAGGGTTAGGGTTTTGGCTGTTTAGGATTTCCCATTGTTTCTAAATGATAAATAGGCCCTCGAGCCTCATTGTAACTCAGTTCAGAGACCTGTAGCCGCCACATCTCTTCTCGGAGATAGCTACCAGCGCCCTAGCTAGTTTTATTTCCATTCTGTCTGTAAGCAAATTTCAGTTCTTTGATATTAATGAAATGAAGTGTTATTTCCGCTGCATCTCTGTCTTTATGTTTATATGTTTATTCTATTGCGTTCCTGCATAAATCCAGATCAGTGGTATCGGAGCGGTCTGCTTTTTCTTGATCCTTCTTTGCATGTCCCCAACGAGGTCGGGGTATAAGGAGCTAGGGCTCGATCTGGCGGAACCTTTGCAAGATCGGCCTCGCAAACCTCGACGGACGCCCATGGGGGACGAAAAGAAAGATGAGGGAGCAGGAGATCCTATCAAAATATTGCTCGAGGAGGCCCTCGAAAAACAAAGGAACGCGATGATGGATAACTTTGCTCAGATCCTTCAACGACTACCCACCGGCGGCGCATCTGCATCCAGCAGCCACTCTGGAGGTGCGACTCCTTTTAAGGTACAAGTAAATTTTGACATTCCCATATTTGAGGGTCAAATAGACACGGATGCCGTAGATAGATGGTTGAATCTGTTAGAAGGATATTTCTCGGTTCATGACTTTTCAGACCGGGAGAAGATTATTTTTGCACTCCTCAAAGCTACCCCGCATGTTAAGGACTGGTGGGAAACCTACTGTGAAAACAAGGACCAGACAGAACCCTCTTTGTTCTCGGCCGTACCAACTTGGAATTCTTTCCGAGACGCCGTCAAGGAACAGTACTATCCCATGGGGAGCTATGAGGACAAGTACATACAATGGACCACGCTGCGACAACAAAGGGATCAAGATGTGCATGAGCTGACGAATCTGTTCCATACCCTGCGCACAAAGTTGGGTATCAAAGGTTCAGAGAAACATCTGGTGCTAAAGTATCGCAGCTGTCTGCACAAATACATTCAGGAGGAAATGGAGTTCCTTGACATCTCCTCGCTTGGTACGGCATACCGGTATGCTGCCAAGATTGAGCAGAAATTCAAGCAAAAGAAGCGAGACTTTGGATCTGCGAATCAAAAGCAAGGGAAAGGTGCTTCCAAACCGCAGAACAAAGGACCGAGCCAAGGCATGGCGGCTAAAGACAACTCATCGAAGCCATAAGAAAAGAACAGCACCGCAAAGCCAAAGAAGGACACGGGAAAGTGGTGTGAGTTCCATAAGAGCTCCACTCACAACACAAGTGATTGTCGGGCCAAGCAGTCGCTAGTGGCCGAGATGAGGGCTTCTGAGTCAGATGCATGCTCCGACTCCGAATCAGAACCTGAAAAGGGGAATGAAAAAGGGAAACAGATTATTGATGCGGAGCCCAACGCCACTGTTGCCACTACAAAGGTCCAGAAGGAGGAACCGGAAGATCCAGAGGAGGAGGAACGTCTCTTCCACTCCCGGATGTGGGTAAAGGGCTCCCCTGTACAGTTCATTGTCGACAATGGGAGCCAAAAGAACCTCATTTCGGCGGACGCGTGAGCGGTTGGGCTTGTAGAACCACGGCTCACCCACATACATACACCATCGGGTGGCTTCACCAAGGACGAGATCTCCGCGTCGGCGGCGGTGTCACCTTCCACATCGCATCAAGCCCTTCACGGATGTGAGGTATTATGTGGCGTTGCTCCTATTGATGTTTACGATGTTATTAGGACAACCATACTTGTGGAAGCGTCATGCTGTGTATGATCTCGGCCTGTCTGTTGTTATTGTTACTTTGGGAAATAAGTTGTACGGGATACGGAGGTACCACCTCTGCCGCTATCTCTTTAGTTCTTGCAAAACAATGTAGTAAGCTCATTTCCCAAACCGGGAAATTCGTTTTCTATGATCCTGTACGAGGAAAGAAGAAGACTGTGGCCACGACCTCCAGACAGGGCCCCTTTGCACGACAACAACAAATGGATAAGGTCGTGGAGGAGTACGGGGACATCTTCACCTCACCCAGAGGTATTATGTGGCGTTGCTCCTATTGATGTTTCTGATGTATTATTAGGACAACCATACTTGTGGAAGCGTCATGCTGTGTATGAGTCTCGGCCTCGTGCTGTTATTGTTACTTTGGGAAATAAGGTGTACAGGATACCAGAGGTAACACCTCCTGCTGCTATCTCTTTGGTTGCTAACGAAACAATGTAGTAAGCTCATTTCCCAAAGCCGAAGTCGTTTTCTGATGATCCTTGAGGGCAGAAGAAAGCCGTGTGACCTCCCGGAGCCCGGGGCCTACGCACGACAACAACAAATGGATAAGGTCGTGGAGGAGTGAAGGACATCTTCCCACCTCCCCACAGGGTTCCTACTGCCCCACGGGTCAAGCACCGTGTCCCGACCCCAGTGCGCCACTACCCAATGGACCGATCTATCGACGCTCTGTTCTGGAAAATGATGAAATCAAGAGGCAGATTCAGGAGCTGTTGCAGAAAGGTCACATCAGACCAAGTTCATCGCCCTGTGGGAGCCCGATCGTGTTGGTACAGAAGAAGGATGGGGCGTGGAGACTCTGTATTGACTATCGAGCGCTGAACAAGATCACTGTCCGGAATAGGTACCCAATCCCACGGATTGATGACCTTTTGGACCAACTCCAAGGTGAAAAATATTTCAGTAAGATCGACCTGAAGTCTGGGTATCACCAGGTACCAATTGAACCCTCTGATGTGTGGAAGACTGCCTTCAAAGCTAAGGAAGGCCTTTTTGAATGGCTGGTCATGCCTTTCGGGTTAACGAATGCTCCCGCAACCTTCATGAGGATGATGGACGACATCTTGCGGCCATTCACCAACTCATTCGTAGTGGTGTACTTGGATGACATTCTGATCTTCAGCAAGACTTGGGAAGAGCACCTTCATCACCTCCGACAAGTCCTCCAAACACTGCGGCAACACAAGTTGTGTGCCAATTTGGAGAAGTGCACGTTTGGCATGACCCAGGTTCAATATCTGGGATACATTATTGAAGAAAGGGGGGTGCATGTGGATCCAGCCAAGATCCAAGTCATTCGGGATTGGCGGCCCCAGCCTCTTGAGCTTGTGTTCCTCACAGGTCTTGTAATTTCTCACAAATATGGGTTCGTGTTGGGATTCTCTCATATCACTTGGCCCTTGAGTCAAGTCACCAAAGGAGGAGCGAGAACAAAATTCTTTTGTTCGGATCCTCAACAGGAGGTGTTCAAAGAATTGAAAAAACACCTCTGTTCTACCCCAGTGCTCACCTTACCAGACTTGCAGCAGCCATTTGAGATCGAGACGGATGCCTCTGACTATGCTATTGGGGCAGTTCTTACTCAACAGGGACATCCAGTGGCATATCACAGTGAGACATTGTCTGAGACAGTTCGCAAGTATCCCACCTATGACAAAGAAATGTATTCCATTGTGCAAGCCTGTCGACAATGGAAGCATTACATTTTGGGGAAGGAAGCAATCATCCACACAAACCACCGGCCCCTGCAGTTCATACAGACACAAGGGAAGTTGCAGAATGATCGCCATCAGAAGTGGTCCACATATCTGCAACAGTTTCATTTGAACATCAAGTACAAGAAGGGTAGCACCAATAATGTTGCAGACTGCCTCAGCCGACCACCGATCGTGGCGCTCCCCACCGTGCTCAACTCTTGTGGGCACGAGACTTCTGATTGGCCGCTTCTCTATGAGAGTGACCCAGAATTCGGCCACACTTACAAGGCACTCTTGGGGGGCACGCAAGTTCCAAATTTTCACCTCCAAGATGCACTTTTATGTCACCTGGGACACCTTTGTGTTCCTTCAAGCGAGCGTGCCAAGATGATATGGAAAGCACACTACAGTCGAGTCGCTGGGCATTTCGGGGTCGAGAAAACAGTAGCAATACTACAGAGGTATTTCTATTGGCCGAACCTTCGAAAGGATGTCGAGAAGCACATCAGATCCTGCACTGCTTGTGCCATTGCCAAACCGACCATCAAGAAGCAAGGCCTATATACTCCACTACCTACCCCTAGTCGACCGTGGAAATCCATCTCCATGGATTACATGTCGGGCCTGCCTTCTACTAAGAATGGAAATGACTGTGTTTTCGTGGTCGTTGACAGATTCTCGAAGATGGCCATCATGGTGGCATGTAAGAAGAATATCACAGCAGAAGCCACTGCTAAACTCTTCTTTGAACGAGTGTGGGTGCACTTTGGGATCCCACAGTCTATCATATCAGATCGAGATAGTAGGTTCCTCAGCACATTTTGGTCCAGCCTCTGGTCAATGTTGGACACAAAGCTCACCAAGTCCACAGCTTTCCATCCCCAAACAGATGGCCAGACAGAGGTCGTCAACGGAATGATTGTACACATTCTGCGCATGTACAACTCAAAGCATCCACGCACATGGGACGAGAGCCTCCCCTATGTACAACACAGTTATAACCGGGCTCTCCACAGTTCAATTGGCCATAGCCCCTTTCAGGTGGGCTTGGGATTCCGACCACTATGTCCCATGTTGCCAGCCATGCCGTTCTGCAGTGCTCGGGCGATTCGGCTCATGTCCGGTCCCGAAGTTGACATTTGTACAAGCTTCATCGAAGCACTATTATTCACATCATAGGGAGGTTCATGATGTATTGGGCCAGGCCAATGCGGGGAAATCTGAAACGGCGCCACCATGATCAACACTTAGGGTGCCACCACTTCCCGGGTGGGCGACAAGTATGACATTTGAGAAGGAGCGCCTCTTGGACCCCACCGCAAGCTTCGCCCGCTCCGATACGGGTCGTACACCATCACCAAGGTTGTAGGGAGAAATGCATTCGAGCTTAGTATTCACCCATTCCTTGGTCTGCACCCAGTCTTCAATGTGGATCGCCTTCGCCCTTACTTCCCACCTCTACTGGACACCTCGGACATTGCAGAACAACTCACACCAACAGAGTTAAACCCAGACTGCATGGAACAGGCCACCACAGATTGTATCATGGACATGCAAATCAATAACACTCGCCAACAGAAGATCCAACTGTATCGGGTTGTCAAAGCTGGCCAACTCCTGCACCAAGGAAAGTGGTTCACCAGGGACCAAGTTCAGCAGAAATTTCCTCATCTCATGGAGGAACTTAACGCAATGGGACCATTGCTTCCTAAGGGGGGAGGAATGATCCAGGTGGATATTGGTGGTCACCCGCCTATTCCTTGGCCCCCACCGTGTCTCTTCCGGTTTTTGGATTTAGGCATAACCTTACTATTTTGCAGCAGTTTCGGGTCTGAACTTAGGATAGTTTTGAGGCCTAACGCGTTTTTGGGTATGAAAACCCCGGCATTCGATAAAATTCATCCGACAGTTGTAGTCCCTATCATTCTGTTCCGGATAGAGCTTTCTAATGATGTATCATATGCGTCCTTGGAGATAGCGCATGCCAGGTCTGATCCACAGGAAGTTGAAACACCAATTTACCCAAGCGGGCCCATAGTTTTGGCGCTGTCTCTAGGAGTTGGAGGTTTTGGGATGTTTAGGGTTCTCCATTGTTTCTCAATATGCAGCAAACCCTCGCTTCTCATTGTAAAAAGCGATTCAGTGCGTAGCCACCGCATCTCTTCTCGGAGATTCGCTACCGGCACCACAGCTATTTTATTTCCATTATGTCACGTAAGCATCTTCTGTTATTTGATATTAATGAAATGAAGTGTTATTTCCGCTGCATCTCTGTATTTATGTTTATATGTTTATTCTGTTGCGTTCCTACATAAATCCGGATCAGTGGTATCAGAGGGGTCTGCTTTTTCTCGATCCTTCTTTTGCATGTCCCCAACGAGGTCGGGGTATAAGGAGCTAGGGCTCGATCTGGTGGAACATTTGCAAGATCAGCCTCGCAAACCTCGACGGACGCCCATGGGGGACGAAAAGAAAGATGAGGGAGCAGGAGATCCTATCAAAATATTGCTCGAGGAGGCCCTCGAAAAACAAAGTAACGCGATGATGGATAGCTTTGCTCAGATCCTTCAACGGCTGCCCACCGGCGGCGCATCTGCATCCAGTAGCCACTCTGGAGTTGCGACTCCCTTTAAGGTACAAGT
Source organism: Pinus albicaulis (assembly GCA_034641835.2). Classification (NCBI taxonomy): domain Eukaryota; kingdom Viridiplantae; phylum Streptophyta; class Pinopsida; order Pinales; family Pinaceae; genus Pinus; species Pinus albicaulis. The sequence continues at coordinate 15,968 of JAXQQM020066243.1, read as the reverse complement.
AAATTTTGACATTCCCATATTTGAGGGTCAAATGGACGCAGATGCCGTAGATAGATGGTTGAATCTATTAGAAGGATATTTCTCTGTTCATGACTTTTCAGACCGGGAGAAGATTATTTTTGCACTCCTCAAAGCTTACCCCCATGTTAAGGACTGGTGGGAAACCTACTGTGAGAACAAGGACCAGACAGAACCCTCTCTGTTCTCGGCCGTACCAACTTGGAATTCTTTCCGAGACGCCGTCAAGGAACAGTACTATCCCGTGGGGAGCTATGAGGACAAGTACATACAATGGACCACGCTGCGACAACAAAGGGATCAAGATGTGCAGGAGCTGACGAATCTGTTCCATACCCTGCGCACAAAGTTGGGTATCAAAGATTCAGAGAAACATTTGGTGCTAAAGTATCGCAGTTGTCTGCACAGATACATTCAGGAGGAAATGGAGTTCCTCGACATCTCCTCGCTTGGTACGGCATACGGGTATGCTGCCAAGATTGAGCAGAAATTCAAACAGAAGAAGCGAGACTTTGGATCTGCGAATCAAAAGCAAGGAAAAGGTGCTTCCAAACCGCAAAACAAAGGACAGAGCATGGCAGCTAAAGACAACCCATCAAAGCCACAAGACAAGAACAACACCGTAAAGCCAAAGAAGGACACGGGAAAGTGGTGTGAGTTCCATAAGAGCTCCACTCACAACACAAGTGAGTGTCGGGCAAAGCAGTCGCTAGTGGCCGAGATGAGGGCTTCTGAGTCAGATGCATGCTCCGACTCCGAATCAGAACCTGAAAAGGGGAATGAAAAAGGGAAACAGATTATTGATGCGGAGCCCAACGCCACTGTTGCCACTACAAAGGTCCAGAAGGAGGAACCGGAAGATCGAGAGGAGGAGGAACGTCTCTTCCACTCCCAGATGTGGGTAAAGGGCTCCCCTGTACAGTTCATTGTCGACAATGGGAGCCAAAAGAACCTCATTTCAGCAGAAGCCGTGAAGCGGTTGGGCTTGCCGACCACAGCTCACCCACATCCATACACCATCGGGTGGCTTCACCAAGGACGAGATCTCCGCGTCAGCCAGCAGTGTCGCCTTCCCTATAACATCAAGCCCTTCACGGATGAGGTATTATGTGATGTTGCTCCTATTGATGTTTCTGATGTATTATTAGGACAACCATACTTGTGGAAGCGTCATGCTGTGTATGAGTCTCGACCTCGTGCTGTTATTATTACTTTGGGAAATAAGTTGTACGGGATACCGAGAGGTACCACCTCCTACGACTGGCCTATTTATTGCTGCGAAACAATGTAGAATGCTCATTTCCCAAACCCGGGAAGTCATTTCACGATGATCCGCCCCGGGGGCAGAAGAAGAGCGTAGCCCACGACCTCCCGAACGGGGCCCCTGCACACGACAACAACAAATGGATAAGGTCGTGGAGAATGCGAGGACATCTTCACCTCCCCCACGGGGGTTCCCTCACCTGCTACTTACGGAGTCAAAACCCCATCGATCTACCCCGAGGTGCGCCACTACCCAATGAGGCCGTCTATCGGCCGCTACGTGCAGGAAATGATGAAATCAGAGCGAGTCGGGGAAATTTGTTGCGAAGGGTCATCGGATAAGTTCATCGCCCTGTGGGAGCCCGATCGTGTTGGTACAGAACAAGGATGGGACGTGGAGACTCTGCATTGACTATCGGGCGCTGAACAAGATCACTGTCCGGAATAGGTACCCAATCCCACGGATTGATGACCTTCTGGACCAACTCCAAGGTGCAAAATATTTCAGTAAGATCGACCTGAAGTCTGGGTATCACCCGGTACCAATTGAACCCTCTGATGTGTGGAAGACTGCCTTCAAAGCTAAGGAAGGCCTTTTTGAATGGCTGGTCATGCCTTTCGGGTTGACGAATGCTCCCGCAAACTTCATGAGGATGATGGACGACATCTTGCGGCCATTCACCAACTCATTCGTAGTGGTGTACTTGGATGACATTCTGATCTTCAGCAAGACTTGGGAAGAGCACCTTCATCACATCCGACAAGTCCTCCAGACACTGCGGCAACACAAGTTGTGTGCCAATTTGGAGAAGTGCACGTTTGGCATGACCCAGGTTCAATATCTGGGATACATTATTGATGAAAGGGGGGTGCATGTGGATCCAGCCAAGATCCAAGTCATTCGGGATTGGCCAGCCCCGACTACTATAACAGAGCTTCGCAGCTTTCTGGGTCTTGCTAATTTCTACGGTAGATTCGTGTTGGGATTCTCTCATATCACTTGGCCCTTGAGTCAAGTCACCAAAGGAGGAGCGAGAGCAAAATTCTTTTGGTCGGAACCTCAACAGAAGGCATTCAAAGAATTGAAAAATCGCCTCTGTTCTGCCCCAGTGCTCAACTTACCAGACTTGCAGCAGCCATTTGAGATCGAGACAGATGCCTCTGACTATGCTATTGGGGCGGTTCTTACTCAACAGGGACATCCAGTGGCATATCACAGTGAGACATTGTCTGAGACAGTTCGCAAGTATCCCACCTATGACAAAGAAATGTATTCCATTGTGCCAGCCTGTCGACAATGGAAGCATTACATTTTGGGGAAGGAAACAATCATCCACACAGACCACCGGCCCCTGCAGTTCATACAGACACAAGGGAAGTTGCAGAATGATCGCCATCAGAAGTGGTCCACATATCTGCAACAGTTTCATTTGAACATCAAGTACAAGAAGAGTAGCACCAATAATGTTGTAGACTGCCTCAGCCGACCACCGATCGTGGCGCTCACCACCGTGCTCAACTCTTGTGGGCACGAGACTTCTGATTGGCCGCTTCTCTATGAGAGTGACCCAGAATTCGGCCACACTTACAAGGCACTCTTGGGGGGCACGCAAGTTCCAAATTTTCACCTCCCAGATGCACTTTTATGTCACCTGGGACACCTTTGTGTTCCTTCAAGCGAGCGTGCCAAGATGATATGGGAAGCACACTACAGTCGAGTCGCTGGGCATTTCGGGGTCGAGAAAACAGTAGCAATACTACCGAAGTATTTCTATTGGCCGAACCTTCGAAAGGATGTCGAGAAGCACATCAGATCCTGCACTGCTTGTGCCATTGCCAAACCGACCATCAAGAAGCAAGGCCTATATACTCCTCTACCTACCCCTAGTCGACCTTGGGAATCCATCTCCATGGATTATATGTCGGGCCTGCCTTCTACTAAGCAGGGAAATGACTGTGTTTTTGTGGTCGTCGACAGATTCTCGAAGATGGCCATTATGGCGGCCTGCAAGAAGAATATCACAGCAGAAGCCACTGCTAAACTCTTCTTTGAACTAGTGTGGGTGCACTTTGGGATCCCACAGTCTATCCTCTTCAGTGAGATAGTAGGTTCCTCAGCACATTTTGGTCAGGCCTGGTCAATGTTGGACACAAAGCTCACCAAGTCCCATCTTTCCATCCCCAAGCAGAGATGGCCGGGCAGAGGTAGTCAACGGGAATGGTTGTGCACAGTGCGCATGTAATACTGACTCAAAGCATCCACGCATGGGACGAGCCTCCCCTATGGCACACTTGAGTTATAGCAGAAATATCCTGATTCAATTGACATGCACATTCCAGTGGGCTTGGGGTTCCGACCACCCATGTCCACGCTGACATATGTCGTTCTTGGTACTCGGGCGATTAAAGCTCATGTCGATCAGTTGACAAAGCAAGTAGCTTCATCGAGCACATTCAACACATCCGCCAACAAGTTCATGATATATTGGACAGAGCCAATGCGAAGTACAAGCAGCGCCATGATCAACACCGGGTGCCACACCACTTCCAGGTGGGCGACAAAGTATGGCTACATTTGCAGAAGGAGCGCCTCACTGGACCTCACCGCAAGCTTCACCCGCTCCGATACGGGCCGTACACCATCACCAAGGCTGTAGGTAACAATGCCTTTGAGCTTAGTATTCTACCATTCCTTGGTTTGCACCCAGTCTTCAATGTGGATCGCCTTCGTCCTTACTTTCCACCTCTACTGGACACCTCGGACATTGCAGAACAACTCACACCAACAGAGTTAAACCCAGACTGCATGGAACAGGCCACCACAGATTGTATCATGGACATGCAAATCAATAACACTCGTCAACAGTAGATCCAACTGTATCGGGTTGTCAAAGCTGGCCAACTCCTGCACCAAGGAAAGTGGTTCACCAGGGACCAAGTTCAGCAGAAATTTCCTCATCTCATGGAGGAACTTAACGCAATGGGGACCATTGCTTCATAAGGGGGGAGGAATGATCCAGGTGGATATTGGTGGTCACCCGCCTATTCCACTTGGGGCTCCACCATTGTCTATTTCAGTTTTTCAGTTTCGGCACAGTTTACTATTTTTAGCAGTTTTTCGGGTCCTAAACTTCCGGAGCCGTTTTGAGGCCCTAAACGGCGTTTTTTGGGATAAGCTGGCCAATTTTCGATAAAATTCATCATTAATTTGTAGTCTGGGACAGAGCTTTCTAATGATGTATCATATCGTCAAACGGAGATAGTATGCCAAGTTAAGATGCAGGTGAAAAACCAATTTACCCAAAACGGGGCCCATAGTTTTGCTTCATCTCTAGGATTGAGTTTTTGTGGGATGTTTAGGGTTCTCCATTGTTTCAAATAATAATGACCCTCGCGCCTCATTGCTGCTTGATTCGAGTGCACATTAGCCACCACATATCTTCTCAGAGATAGCTACCAGTGCCCTAGCTAGTTTTATTTCCATTATGTATGTAATCAAATTTCAGTTCTTCAATATTAATGAACTGAAGTGTTATTTCCACTACATATTTGTATTTATGGTTATATGTTTATTCTGTTGCATTTCTGCATAAATCCGGATCAGTGGTATCAGAGCCGTGCTTTTTCTCGATCCTTCTTTGCATGTCCCCAACAGGAGTAGGTATAGGGTAGGGCTTGATGGAGCGGGTGGAACCTTTGCAAGATCGGCCTCGCAAACCCCGACGGACGCCCATGGGGGACGAAAAGAAAGATGAGGGAGCAGGAGATCCTATCAAAATATTGCTCGAGGAGGCCCTCGAAAAACAAAGGAACGCGATGATGGATAAATTTTCCCAGATCCTTCAACGATTGCCCACCGGCGGTGCATCTGCATCCAGTAGCCACTGCCGGGTTGCGAATCCCTTTAAGGTACAAGTAAATTTTGACATTCCCATATTTGAGGGTGAAATAGACGCAGATGCCATAGATAGATAGTTGAATCTATTAGAAGGATATTTCTTTGTTCATGACTTTTCAGACCGGGAGAAGATTATTTTTTCACTCCTCAAAGCTACCCCCCATGTTAAGGACTGGTGGGAAACCTACTGTGAGAACAAGAACCAGATAGAACCCTCTCTGTTCTTGGCCGTACCAACTTGGAATTATTTCCGAGACGCCATCAAGGAATAGTACTATCCCGTGGGGAGCTATGAGGACAAGTACATACAATGGACCACGCTGCGACAACAAAGGGATCAAGATGTGCATGAGCTGATGAATCTGTTCCATACCCTGCGCACAAAGTTGGGTATCAGAGATTCAGAGAAACATTTGGTGCTAAAGTATCGCAGTTGTCTGCACAGATACATTCAGGAGGAAATGGAGTTCCTCGACATCCCCTCGCTTGGTACGGCATACCGGTATGCTGCCAAGATTGAGCAGAAATTCAAACAGAAGAAGCGAGACTTTGGATCTGCGAATCAAAAGCAAGGGAAAGGTGCTTCCAAACCGCAGAACAAAGGACAGAGCCAAGGCATGGCGGCTAAAGACAACCCATCAAAGCCACAAGAAAAGAATAGCACCGCAAAGCCAAAGAAGGACACGGGAAAGTGGTGTGAGTTCCATAAGAGCTCCACTCACAACACAAGTGAGTGTCGGTCCAAGCAGTCGCTAGTGGCCGAGATGAGGGCTTCTGAGTTAGATGCATGCTCTGACTCCGAATCAGAACCTAAAAATGGGAATGAAAAATGGAAACAGATTATTGATGCGGATCCCAATGCCACTGTTGCCACTACAAAGATCTAGAAGGAGGAACCGGAAGATCCAGAGGAGGAGGAACGTCTCTTCCACTCCCAGATGTGGGTAAAGGGCTCCCCTATACAGTTCATTGTCGACAATGGGAGCCAAAAGAACCTCATTTCAGCAGACGCCGTGAAGCGGTTGGGCTTGCCGACCACAGCTCACCCACATCCATACACCATCGGGTGGCTTCACCAAGGACGCGATCTCCGCGTCAGCCGGCAGTGTCGCCTTCCCTATAGCATCAAGCCCTTCACGGATGAGGTATTATGTGACGTTGCTCCTATTGATGTTTCTGATGTATTATTAGGACAACCATACTTGTGGAAGCGTCATGCTGTGTATAAGTCTCGACCTCGTGCTGTTATTATTACTTTGGGAAATAAGTTGTACAGGATACCAGAGGTACCACCTCCTACGACTATCTCTTTGGTTACTGCAAAACAATGTAGTAAGCTCATTTCCCAAACCAGGAAATTCGTTTTTCTGATGATCCGCCCCGAGGGCAAGAAGAAGACTGTGGCCACGACCTCCAGACAGGGCCCCTCTGCACGACAACAACAAATGGATAAGGTCGTGGAGGAGTACGGGGACATCTTCACCTCACCCACAGGGGTTCCTCTGCACTGCCAGGTCAAGCACCCGATTGATCTGACCCCAGGTGCGCCACTACCCAATGGACCGATCTATCGACGCTATGTTCTGGAAAATGATGAAATCAAGAGGCAGATTCAGGAGCTGTTGCAGAAAGGTCACATCAGACCAAGTTCATCGCCCTGTGGGAGCCCGATCGTGTTGGTACCGAAGAAGGATGGGACGTGGAGACTCTGTATTGACTATCGGGCGCTGAACAAGATCACTGTCCGGAATAGGTACCCAATCCCACGGATTGATGACCTTCTGGACCAACTCCAAGGTGCAAAATATTTCAGTAAGATCGACCTGAAGTCTGGGTATCACCAGGTACCAATTGAACCCTCGGATGTGTGGAAGACTGCCTTCAAAGCTAAGGAAGGCCTTTTTGAATGGCTGGTCATGCCTTTCGGGTTGACGAATGCTCCCGCAACCTTCATGAGGATGTTGGACGACATCTTGCGGCCATTCACCAACTCATTCGTAGTGGTGTACTTGGATGACATTCTGATCTTCAGCAAGACTTGGGAAGAGCACCTTCATCACATCCGACAAGTCCTCCAAACACTGCGGCAACACAAGTTGTGTGCCAATTTGGAGAAGTGCAAGTTTGGCATGACCCGGGTTCAATATCTGGGATACATTATTGATGAAAGGGGGTGCATGTGGATCCAGCCAAGATCCAAGTCATTCGGGATTGGCCAGCCCCGACTACTATAACAGAGCTTCGCAGCTTTCTGGGTCTTGCTAATTTCTACCGTAGATTCGTGTTGGGTTTCTCTCATATCACTTGGCCCTTGAGTCAAGTCACCAAAGGAGGAGCGAGAGCAAAATTCTTTTGGTCGGAACCTCAACAGAAGGCGTTCAAAGAATTGAAAAATCGCCTCTGTTCTGCCCGAGTGCTCACCTTACCAGACTTGCAGCAGCCATTTGAGATCGAGACAGATGCCTCTGACTATGCTATTGGGGCAGTTCTTACTCAACAGGGACATCCAGTGGCATATCACAGTGAGACATTGTCTGAGACAGTTCGCAAGTATCCCACCTATGACAAAGAAATGTATTCCATTGTGCAAGCCTGTCGACAATGGAAGCATTACATTTTAGGGAAGGAAACAATCATCCACACAGACCACCGGCCCCTGCAGTTCATACAGACACAAGGGAAGTTGTAGAATGATCGCCATCAGAAGTGGTCCACATATCTGCAACAGTTTCATTTGAACATCAAGTACAAGAAGGGTAGCACCAATAATGTTGCAGACTGCCTCAGTCGACCACCGATCATGGCACTCACCACCGTGCTCAACTCTTGTGGGCACGAGACTTCTGATTGGTCGCTTCTCTATGAGAGTGACCCGAAATTCGGCCACACTTACAAGGCACTCTTGGGGGGCACGCAAGTTCCAAATTTTCACCTCCAAGATGCACTTTTATGTCACCTGGGACACCTTTGTGTTCCTTCAAGCGAGCGTGCCAAGATGATATGGGAAGCACACTACAGTCGAGTCGCTGGGCATTTCGGAGTCGAGAAAACAGTAGCAATACTACAGAAGTATTTCTATTGGCCGAACCTTTGAAAGGATGTCGAGAAGCACATCAGATCCTGCACTGCTTGTGCCATTGCCAAACCGACCATCAAGAAGCAAGGCCTATATACTCCACTACCTACCCCTAGTCGACCGTGAGAATCCATCTCCATGGATTACATGTCGGGCCTGCCTTCTACTAAGAATGGAAATGACTGTGTTTTCGTGGTCGTTGACAGATTCTCGAAGATGGCCATCATGGCGGCCTGTAAGAAGAATATCACAGCAGAAGCCACTGCTAAACTCTTCTTTGAACGAGTTTGGGTGCACTTTGGGATCCCATAGTCTATCATATCAGATCGAGATAGCAGGTTCCTCGGCACATTTTGGTCCAGCCTCTGGTCAATGTTGGACACAAAGCTCACCAAGTCCACAGCTTTCCATCCCCAAACAGATGGCCAGACAGAGGTCGTCAACAGAATGATTGTACACATTCAGCGCATGTACAACTCAAAGCATCCACGCACATGGGACGAGAGCCTCCCCTATGTACAACACAGTTATAACCGGGCTCTCCACAGTTCAATTGGCCATAGCCCCTTTCAGGTGGGCTTGGGATTCCAACCACTATGTCCCATTGACATAGCCATGCCGTTTGCAGCTGCTCAGGCCGATTCAGCTCATGTCCAGTCTGAAGTTGACAAAGCGAGTAGCTTCATCGAGCGCATTCAACACATCCGCCAACAGGTTCATGATATATTGGACAGAGCCAATGCGAAGTACAAACAGCGCCATGATCAACACCGGGTGCCACACCACTTCCCGGTGGGCGACAAAGTATGGCTACATTTGCAGAAGGAGCGCCTCACTGGACCTCACCGCAAGCTTCGCCCGCTCCGATACGGGCCGTACACCATCACCAAGGCTGTAGGTAACAATGCCTTCGAGCTTAGTATTCCACCATTCCTTGGTCTGCACCCAGTCTTCAATGTGGATCGCCTTAGATCGGAACTTTCCACCCCTCTTTTGGACACCTCGGACATTGCGGGAACTCACACCGATAGAGTTAAACCCCGACCGCTGGAACGAGGCCACCACGAGATTGTATCATGGACATGCAAATCAATAACACTCGTCAGCAGAGATCCAAGTTTGTATCGGACAGCCAGGCGGCCAACTCTGCACGAAAGTGGTTCCACCCCGAGGGACCAGGGTGTGAAATTTCCTCTCATCTCATGGAGGAACTTAACGCAATGGGGACCATTGCTTCCTAAGGGGGGAGGAATGATCCAGGTGGATATTGGTGGCCACCCACCTATTCCACTTGGCCCCCCACCATTGTCTCTTTCGGTTTTTCAGTTTCGGCATAACTTACTATTTTTAGCAGTTTTTCGGGTCCTGAACTTCCGGAGCCGTTTTGAGGCCCTAAACGACGTTTTTTGGGTATGAAAGCGCCAGCGAATTTTTCGATAAAATTCGTCCCGACAGCTGTAGTCCTCGGATAGAGCTTTCTAATGATGTATCATATGCGTCAAACGGAGATAGTATGCCAAAGTTACGTCCCTGGGAAGTTGAAACACCAATTTACCCAAACGGGGCCCATAGTTTTGGCGCTTCATCTCCTAGGGTTAGGTTTTTGGGATGTTTAGGTTTCTCCATTGTTTCTCAATAATAAATAGGCCCTCGAGCCTCATTGTAACGCAGTTCAGAGGCCTGTAGCCGCCACATCTCTTCTCAGAGATAGCTACCAGTGCCCTAGCTAGTTTTATTTCCATTCTGTCTGTAAGCAAATTTCAGTTCTTTGATATTAATGAAATGAAGTGTTATTTCAGCTGCATCTCTGTATTTATGGTTATATGTTTATTCTGTTGCGTTCCTGCATAAATCCGGATCAGTGGTATCAGAGCGGTCTGCTTTTTCTCGATCCTTCTTTGCATGTCCCCAACGCGGTCGGGGTATAAGGAGCTAGGGCTTGATCTGGTGGAACCTTTGCAAGATCAGCCTCGTAAACCTCGACGGACGCCCATGGGGGACGAAAAGAAAGATGAGGGAGCAGGAGATCCTATCAAAATATTGCTCGAGGAGGCCCTCGAAAAGCAAAGGAACGCGATGATGGATAGTTTTGCTCAGATCCTTCAACGGCTGCCCACCGGCGGCGCATCTGCATCCAGTAGCCACTCTGGAGTTGCGACTCCCTTTAAGGTACAAGTAAATTTTGACATTCCCATATTTGAGGGTCAAATAAACGCAGATGCCGTAGATAGATGGTTGAATCTATTAGAAGGATATTTCTATGTTCATGACTTTTCAGACCGGGAGAAGATTATTTTTGCACTCCTCAAAGCTACCCCCCATGTTAAGGACTGGTGGGAAACCTACTGTGAGAACAAGGACCAGACATAACCCTCTCTGTTCTCGGCCGTACCAACTTGGAATTCTTTCCGAGACGCCGTCAAGAAACAGTACTATCCCGTGGGGAGCTATGAGGACAAGTACATACAATGGACCACGCTGCGACAACAAAGGGATCAAGATGTGCACGAGCTGACGAATCTGTTCCATACCCTGCGCACAAAGTTGGGTATCAAAGATTCAAAGAAACATTTGGTGCTAAAGTATCGCAGCTGTCTGCACAGATACATTCAGGAGGAAATGGAGTTCCTCGACATCTCCTCGCTTGGTACGGCATACCGGTATGTTGCCAAGATTGAGCAGAAATTCAAACAGAAGAAGCGAGACTTTGGATCTGCGAATCAAAAGCAAGGAAAAGGTGCTTCCAAACCGTAAAACAAAGGACAGAGCATGGAGGCTAAAGACAACCCATCAAAGCCACAAGACAAGAACAACACCGTAAAGCCAAAGAAGGACACGGGAAAGTGGTGTGAGTTCCATAAAAGCTCCACTCACAACACAAGTGAGTGTCGGGCCAAGCAGTCGCTAGTGGCCGAGATGAGGGCTTCTGAGTCAGATGCATGCTCCGACTCCGAATCAGAACCTGAAAAGGGGAATGAAAAAGGGAAACAGATTATTGATGTGGAGCCCAATGCCACTATTGCCACTACAAAGGTCCAGAAGGAGGAACCGGAAGATCCAGAGGAGGAGGAACGTCTCTTCCACTCCCAGATGTGGGTAAAGGGCTCCCCTGTACGGTTCATTGTCGACAATGGGAGCCAAAAGAACCTCATTTCAGCAGACGCCGTGAAGCGGTTGGGCTTGCCGACCACAGCTCACCCACATCCATACACCATCGGGTGGCTTCACCAAGGGCGAGATCTCTGCGTTAGCCAACAGTGCCGCCTTCCCTATAGCATCAAGCCCTTCACGGATGAGGTATTATGTGACGTTGCTCCTATTGATGTTTCTGATGTATTATTAGGACAACCATACTTGTGGAAGCGTCATGCTGTGTATGAGTCTCGACCTCGTGCTGTTATTATTACTTTGGAAAATAAGTTGTACAGGATACCAGAGGTACCACCTCCTACGACTATCTCTTTGGTTACTGTAAAACAATGCAGTAAGCTCATTTCCCAAACCAGGAAATTCGTTTTCCTGATGATCCGCCCCCAGGGCAAGAAGAAGACTGTGGCCACGACCTCCAGCCAGGGCCCCTCTGCACGACAACAACAAATGGATAAGGTCGTGGAGGAGTACGGGGACATCTTCACCTCACCCACAGGGGTTCCTCTGCACTGCCAGGTCAAGCACCCGATTGATCTGACCCCGGGTGCGCCACTACCCAATGGACTGATCTATCGACGCTCTGTTCTGGAAAATGATGAAATCAAGAGGCAGATTCAGGAGCTGTTGCAGAAAGGTCACATCAGACCAAGTTCATCGCCCTGTGGGGGCCCGATCGTGTTGGTACAGAAGAAGGATGGGACGTGGAGACTCTGTATTGACTATCGGGCGCTGAACAAGATCACTGTCCGGAATAGGTACCCAATCCCACGGATTGATGACCTTCTGGACCAACTCCAAGGTGCAAAATATTTCGGTAAGATCGACCTGAAGTCTGGGTATCACCAGGTACCAATTGAACCCTCTGATGTGTGGAAGACTGCCTTCAAAGCTAAGGAAGGCCTTTTTGAATGGCTGGTCATGCCTTTCGGGTTGACGAATGCTCCCGCGACCTTCATGAGGATGATGGACGACATCTTGCGGCCATTCACCAACTCATTCGTAGTGGTGTACTTGGATGACATTCTGATCTTCAGCAAGACTTGGGAAGAGCACCTTCATCACATCGGACAAGTCCTCCAAACACTGCGGCAACACAAGTTGTGTGCCAATTTGGAGAAGTGCACGTTTGGCATGACCCAGGTTCAATATCTGGGATACATTATTGATGAAAAGGGGGTGCATGTGGATCCAGCCAAGATCCAAGTCATTCGGGATTAGCCAGCCCCGACTACTATAACAGAGCTTCGCAGCTTTCTGGGTCTTGCTAATTTCTACCGTAGATTCGTGTTGGGATTCTCTCATATCACTTGGCCCTTAAGTCAAGTCACCAAAGGAGGAGCGAGAGCAAAATTCTTTTGGTCGGAACCTCAACAGAAGGCGTTCAAAGAATTGAAAAATCGCCTCTGTTCTGCCCCAGTGCTCACCTTACCAGACTTGCAGCAGCCATTTGAGATCGAGGCAGATGCCTCTAACTATGCTATTGGGGCAGTTCTTACTCAACAGGGACATCCAGTGGCATATCACAGTGAGACATTGTCTGAGACAGTTCGCAAGTATCCCACCTATGACAAAGAAATGTATTCCATTGTGCAAGCCTGTCGACAATGGAAGCATTACATTTTGGGGAAGGAAACAATCATCCACACAGAACACAGACCCCTGCATTTCATACAGACACAAGGGAATTAGCAGAATGATCGCCATCAAAATTGGTCCACATATCTTCAACAATTTCATTTGAACATGAAGTACAAGAAGGGTAGCACCAATAATGTTGCAGACTGCCTCAGCCGACCACCGATCGTGGCGCTCACCACCGTGCTCAACTCTTGTGGGCACGAGACTTCTGATTGGCCGCTTCTCTATGAGAGTGACCCAGAATTCGGCCACACTTACAAGGCACTCTTGGGGGCACACAAGTTCCAAATTTTCACCTCCAAGATGCACTTTTATGTCACCTGGGACACCTTTGTGTTCCTTCAAGCGAGCGTGCCAAGATGATATGGGAAGCACACTACAGTCGAGTCGCTGGGCATTTCGGGGTCGAGAAAACGGTAGCAATACTACAGAAGTATTTCTATTGGCCGAACCTTCGAAAGGATGTCGAGAAGCACATCAGATCCTGCACTGCTTGTGCCATTGCCAAACCGACCATCAAGAAGCAAGGCCTATATACTCCACTACCTACCTCTAGTCGACCTTGGGAATCCATCTCCATGGATTACATGTCGGGCCTGCCTTCTACTAAGAATGGAAATGACTGTGTTTTCGTGGTCGTTGACAGATTCTCGAAGATGGCCATCATGGCGGCCTGTAAGAAGAATATCACAGCAGAAGCCACTGCTAAACTCTTCTTTGAACGAGTGTGGGTGCACTGTGGGATCCCACAGTCTATCATATCAGATCGAGATAGCAGGTTCCTCAGCACATTTTGGTCCAGCCTCTGGTCAATGTTGGACACAAAGCTCACCAAGTCCACAGCTTTCCATCCCCAAACAGATGGCCAGACAGAGGTCGTCAACAGAATGATTGTACACATTCTGCGCATGTACAACTCAAAGAATCCACGCACATGGGACGAGAGCCTCCCCTATGTACAACATAGTTATAACCAGGCTCTCCACAGTTCAATTGGCCATAGCCCCTTTCAGGTGGGCTTGGGATTCCAGCCACTATGTCCCATTGACATAGCCATGCCGTTTGCAGCTGCTCAGGCCGATTCAGCTCATGTCCAGTCTGAAGTTGACAAAGCAAGGAGCTTCATCGAGCGCATTCAACACATCCGCCAACAGGTTCATGATATATTGGACAGAGCCAATGCGAAGTACAAACAGCGCCATGATCAACACCGGGTGCCACACCACTTCCAGGTGGGCGACAAAGTATGGCTACATTTGCAGAAGGAGCACCTCACTGGACCTCACCGCAAGCTTCGCCCGCTTCGATACGGGCCGTACACCATCACCAAGGCTGTAGGTAACAATGCCTTTGAGCTTAGTATTCCACCATTCCTTGGTCTGCACCCAGTCTTCAATGTGGATCGCCTTCGTCCTTACTTTCCACCTCTACTGGACACCTCGGACATTGCAGAACAACTCACACCAACAGAGTTAAACCCAGACTGCATGGAACAGGCCACCACGGATTGTATCATGGACATGCAAATCAAGAACACTCGTCAACAGCAGATCCAACTGTATCGGGTTGTCAAAGCTGGCCAACTCCTGCACCAAGGAAAGTGGTTCACCAGGGACCAAGTTCAGCAGAAATTTCCTCATCTCATGGAGGAGCTTAACGCAATGGGGACCATTGCTTCCTAAGGGGGGAGGAATGATCCAGGTGGATATTGGTGGCCACCCACCTATTCCACTTGGCCCCCACCATTGTCTCTTTCAGTTTTTCAGTTTCGGCATAACTTACTATTTTTAGCAGTTTTTCGGGTCCTGAACTTAGAATAGAGGAGGCCCTAAACGACGTTTTTTGGGAAAACGGAGGGCAACATGGGTCCATGGACCGATGTTGCCCATTCCCAATTTGTAGTCCTCGGATAGATCTTTCTAACGAGGTATGGTACGCGTCAAACGGAGATCGTATGCCAAAGTTACGCCCCTGGGAAGTTGAAACACCAATTTACCCAAAACGGGGCCCATAGTTTTGGCGCTTCATCTCCTAGGGTTAGGGTTTTGGCTGTTTAGGATTTCCCATTGTTTCTAAATGATAAATAGGCCCTCGAGCCTCATTGTAACACAGTTCAGAGGCTTGTAGCCACCACATCTCTTCTCGGTCGCTACAGCCACCCTAGCTGTTTATTTCCATTATGTACGTAAGCATCTTTTAGTTTATTTGATATTAATGAAATAGAGTGTTATTTCCGACATCTCTGTATTTATGGTTATGTGTTTATTACGATGGCGTTCTATAAATCAGGATCACTACGATCTCTCTCTATTTAAATGAAAACGGAGATCAGAGATGGGGAGGATTGGAGAATGATTTGGGGATGAAAATGATGGAAAAATGATGAAGAATGATGGTGGATTATTCATGATAGGATAGGGATTGTTGCATGCTGTAATTCTCAAGCCTTTGCTGTTGTAATGATTCCACAATTTGCTGATTAATACATGATTTGGGAGTTGCTGTTCATTCTTTTCATTCTGAAGTAACCCAGCAGCGTCCGCTGGCGGCTAAGGGCCCAGCCTCTGGTGGAGTACGCTGCTGTTGCTATGTATCATATATTTACAATTGTTGTTGTGTGATGGTTTGATTTATTTCCTATTCTTTTGAATTGCATTATTTTACAGTTTCATGTTTTTATAGTGTGCTGTTAGAATATTTTATGGAATTATTTTATTGCACAAGTTGAGATTGAATCGTGTGGCTGTTCTTTTCCATCATAACAGAGATTATTATCATTTTCAACTTATATTGTTATGCTGTTCATTTCAAATGTAAAGCTTCGTTGTTCATTTCAGATTGTTGGTTATTCGATTCCACTAATTAGAGTTTGTTGTTCAGATTTATTAAATATGATTCGTTGTTTAATTCCTTTAATTATAAGTT